>JAYKYS010000012.1:16155000-16170014 GCA_036924285.1 Asterella californica
AAATAAATACAACACACCCCCTTTCAGCTTGTATCTTTTCAATCCCGTGTTTCTCCTTTGTTTCCTTCTGCTCTCTTAATTTATTTGTTCCTTGTATCATGTATTATGTGTTATATTTGATTTTTCCCATGCTTTTTTTACATATTCCCTTCTTCTTGTTTCCTTCTTAAATATTTCCGGTACATTAGAGGAACAAATTATTACTATTGCTTCTACTTTTAAATATTTCCTTATTACGAACTTAATGCTTTATTCAATCTACTGCTTTGCTTTTATTATTGCATCGACTTTGTTATTGCTATAACTTTGTACTATTTCCTTCTACGAATTTCTCAAATTCCAGAGGAATAATTTCAACTATTTGTTGCTAATACCTTTTCAGTATTTCCTTCTACGCTTTCTCAGAAAAATAAATTGAACCGTCTTCTTCACTTTTTAGGTTGCTATAACTTTATCTTTGTTAAAACATCTCCTTTTAATATTTCCTTATACGAACTAGGCTCGCACTTACTCGCGAAACAATTAGCTTCGAGGGGTTCGAGCAATTGTTCATCCTCCTCCTCTCGATATTTATGATTTGTTAATGTTGCTGCGGCTCTTGATATCCCATTCCTTTGACGAAAACGCAAATAATGATTTGGCCCAGGGGCCTTTAAGCCTTAATTTAAAGACCCCATGTAACTATTTTCGTGGAGCCCGATGGAATATTCTTTCCCGATTGTGTCCTACGGCTCCCGATAGAGCGATGCTTTCATGCTGCGACGGCTCCCGATATTAAATTCCTTTGATTTCAACGCAAAGTACGATTTAATTATAACTATTTTTCCTGGAGGCCGATGGTTTAATTTTCCATGATGGTTTCTTCCTCCTCCCGATATTAATTAAGTTGATTTTTCCCCTTGCTTTTCAGAGGGACCCTAATTTAACTAACCCTATTAATTAATTGCCTACAACTTAGGGTGAATAAATTATTGCTATTGCTTATTTATTATTTCTTTCTACGCTATTTTCGGAACAATCAATCAAACCGTTTGCTTCACTTTATTACTATACCTTTAACTTTAAATATTTCCCTTTAACGAACTTCTCCGGTTTAATCCCATCCCTTTTAATTCAAAATATTTCCCTTTCCACTGAACTTGATTCATAATTTAGGCCCGTTTTTACTCCCGAAACAAATTACTCAGAGGGATCAAGTCAAGTCCCTTTTGAAATTCCCCCTCCTCCCGAATATTAGCGATGGTTTAGTGTCGCGACGGGCTCATGAAATTAAATTCCATACGCTTCAACGCAAAAGTACGATTTAATTCAGGGGCTTCAAGCATTAATTTCTTACTCGGCCGTAACTATTTCCGTGGACCCGGTGGTTTCCTTCTCCTCCCGATGTTTGGGGTTGCTTTAATTTTGTGACATGATCCCGAAATTCAATTCCGTTGACTTCAACGTAAATAACGATTAATTCAGTGCCTTTAGGCCGAATTTTTTTACTCGACGTAACTATTCCGGTGCCGATGGTTTTCCTCCTCCTCCCGATTCATTAATGTTGCGGAGGCTCTCCCGATATTCCATTCCGATGACTTCAACGCAAAGTATGATTTAATTCAGAGGCCTTTAAGCCTACATTTTTTACCCGATGGTAACTATTCCGGTGCCGATGGTTTTCCTCCTCCTCCCGATTCATTAATGTTGCGACGGCTCCCGATATCTTATTCCGACTACTTCAACGCAAAGTATGATTTTATTCAGGGCCTTTAAGCTAAATTTTAGACTCGATGTAACTATTCCCGTGTATTTGATAATGTAGCGATGGTTTACGATAATGTAGCGATAATGTAGCGATGGTTTACTTTTCCCCGGTGGTTTATTGTCTCGCGGAGTTGATTTTTTCTATGAAATTCTCCATCATCGATAAACATTATTCCTCCCTCGAACTTTTACCTAAACCATGTTCATGCCTCAACAACTGGCTATTATAAACTTGGATACCACCATTTGCAGCGTGATGCGGTCATACCAGGGCCACGCCACCAGATCCCATCAGAACTCTGCAGTTAAATGCCCTTGGGCCGGAATAGTACTGGGATGGGTGACCTCCCGGGAAGTCCCGGTGCTGCATCCAATTCTTTTTTCCTTTTTTTTACGAATTAATTCTTTGGCAATCGAACAAATATATTACGCTGCCAGGCACTAAACTAATTAATTACTCGTGGACTAATGTTCTTTTCATTTTTGGACGTGAATTGATTCTTTGGTACTGAATAAATTAATTGCTCGTATGTATGTCTATTTTTCTTTCTTCCAGCATAAAATAACCTTGAATACGGAACCCATTAGTTTATCATAATAAATCCAAATACCGTAGTACATATTTCATTACTCTATGTGACGTTGATCTATGTCACCCCTTACTTATTCATAATACATCCAAATACCGTAGTACTTCTTCCATTACTCTATATCACTTCGATCTAAGAACCCATTACTTATTCATAATACATCCAAATACCGTAGTACTTCTTCCATTACTCTATATCACTTCGATCTAAGAACCCATTACATATTCATAATACATCCAAATACCGTAGTACTTCTTTCATTACTCTATGTCACTTTTAACCCATTAGTCTTTCATAGCAACCCATTAGATATACATAATAAACCCAAATATTGGACTGGCTGGTCCAGTAACCTTGAATAACCTTGAATATGGAACCCATTAGTTTATCATAATAAATCCAAATACCGTAGTACTTCTTTCGTTACTCTATGTGACGTTGATCTATGTCACCCATTACTTATTCATAATACATCCAAATACCGTAATACTTCTTCCATTACCCTATATCATTTCGATCTAAGTAACCCATTACTTATTCATAATACATCCAAATACCGTAGTACTTCTTTCATTACTCTATGTAACTTCGATCTCTTTAACCCATTAGTCTTTCATAGCAACCCATTAGATATACGTAATAAACCCAAATATTGGACACTTTTTCCATTACTCCATGTAAGTTGTTGTATTTAAACTTTTCTTTGTTCTATTTACACCTATTTACTACTTGTGTACTTAAAATACATGTATCCGCAATTGTCAAAGAGTTTATCATGTTTGCCTATTACGTTTCAAATGTCACTTAACACCCCTTCATAAAAAGTGTGAGCAAAAAATTGATGGTGGAGGGTTTAACTTTTCTTAAGAACAAACTTGGTCCTTCTTTGCTTCTTTCCGCGTATATGTAAATCTGCCGGTTGTATCATTTCTATACTTTGCATGTGGTTAGCACACGTAGTTGTTAGACCCTTCAAGGATCCATATCTGAATTTCTCACCTTCAGTTTATTTCAATCAATATCACATATATACAGTTTGGAGCTCATTTATTTTATAGAAACTATTTTCATGGATACTCATTTGTAATATCCCATCATATGGACACTTCACACTCACTATGTCATGAATCATATGTACTTAATAAATGATTATCGTGATCATATAGTTTTGGATTACTCGATCATCCTCTATAGCGATTAGTTTTGATCAGGACTGTGCGCACAGCTCTCCCTCTTTTGTTTAGGGTTCCTCAGTTGATCAAATATAGAATCCAAGTGACAGCTTAACAACATACTGTACTATCCATTGTTTATTCAACTGCAATTAAAATAATTTAGAAGCCAAAGTCAGTTTCAGATGAAAACTGATCTAAGACTCTGAACCTCTAAAAAGTGATTACAGTTGATTCTGAGTTGAACACATTCACATGATGAACTAACTATATCTATTATCGCTAAAATAATTCAGAAGCCAATATCACTTTCTTATGAAAATTAATCTAAGACTCTGAACCTCTAAAATAAAGTGTCTTCTGAATAAAAATTTATATTCCATGTCATCGGTATATATATTATGATTTTCTCTAACAATACTCTGTAAACTCCATCTTACACATATTACTCTGACGTTTGTATTAGTATCCTAAACTTTTAGGATCAAGACTTCATATATAGCCAAATGTCACATTCTTATACACCCTCGGTTTTTCAAATATGAATTACAAGTGAGAGTTGAGCAGATTCACACTGTCAAGTAACTATATCTACTATCACTAAAATAATTCAGAAGCCAAAGTCAGTTTCAGACATAAATTAATCTAATACTGTAAAGTTTCAACTGTAACATCTCTATGAATTAAAATCATTATTTTAGATCGCTTATCTGAGTTTTGTGATTTTCCATCGAATCACAACTTATCAATCAGATCTTTCATGTTTACCGAAGTACTATACTTGCCTATTTAGGATTATATACTTCAAACAAGGTCTTTCACTCTTGTTTATACACTCTGGGTTTTTCATATCTAAGTTACTAGAGACAGTTGGACATATTTACTAATCAACTAACTATGTCAATTAACAATTAAAATAATTCAGAAACCAATATCAGTTTCTGCCAACATTTAATTTCTGCAACATTAAACTAAATTTTTCTGTGAATTAAAACTTGAACTTTATATCATTTATGCATTTATTAGGATTTCTTCATACAATGAGCCTCTATTAACAAGATCTTACAACATTTACTCATACTTTTGCCAAAGTACTATTTTAATTCATGGAACTCATCTATGCTTTTCAATTAAATCACTCAATTTTTCACTATGGATTATTGACATCCTTCTCTGTCTTTTCAAGTATTAAAGATTAACATGTATCTTAAAGATTCCTCAGAATTACATGAGTTTAAACCCTACGCTATTTGCATATGATATTTCATGTTCATGTCTAACCCTCAAACTTAAATGGACATGTGCTATCGTTCTGATATCTTGCATATGGTCAAGATAACCAAGTTGAACGTGCTTTATATTTGAATTTAGTTCCAATATAAAATCAATCTATTTGTATACTGTCTCCATGTTCGGTTTTCCTATGTACCATTTAATATGAATTGTTTTGTAGACTATACTTGAGTATATCCTTCCATGTATTCCCTTCTTATAATACTCGAGGTACTGACTTCTCATATGTCACATTGCATCTTTCTTTTCCATTTGATCATATGTATAACTTTATGAAGAGTTTAAAGGAGTCCAACTTGATAAAGTATTACATGATTCAAATAATTCGAACACGCTCCGTTTCAATGCTCAACCTGATTTATTCTATCAATCATTTATCCTCCATACGTGAGTTTTTTCAGTGTCCAGAACAGATTGAATATTAATCATGTTGAGTTATAAAGTCCAGCTTGACTACTACATACTATATGTGTAGGTGAATCTAAATATGTATTAATCTGAATATAATTACTATATGTGTTTATATTCATAGTTTATACATATAGTTTGATATACATTTGGTTTTAATTGATTAACCATACTTCTCCTAACAGATACAAGAAGATACTTCTCAAAGTGACTTATGATATTCTTACACGAATTTATGTCTTTAAACCTTAAGCTACTCATAATATCTGTTCATTTCTAACCCTATATAACTAAAATGCACATATAGTGTCATTTTTATTTACGTGTAACACTTTAATTTTCTTTATATATCAAATGGTTTATGCATCTGATCTGACTTTCGTCAAATAATAGCATTATATTCATTTCATCTTATTATGTTGAGCAGTACGAGGATTCATGACTAACATCTCAGCTGTTAACGTCAACAACCCTTAACCCTCAACTGATAATGTTCTCCATTCTTGATTCATTTATCTTGCAGTAGCATTGAACACCTATGTTTTTTAAACTTTACTCAAGCGAACAACCACTAATATTTTCTGTACTCCCTTGGTTTTTTGTTGTTGTCTTTAATCTATGTCTTGAATATTTTAATAACTTCACTAGTCTAATATATACAAAAGAATTTGGTATAAGTTAGATTCTAGTGAGTAACTTTACTTGTTCTCTCAATAGAAAAAAAATCACAAGAAATTCACATCAACTTGACTTAGATGACAATAATATTACGGTTCAATTACTCATGGGAAGTCCTAGACGATAATAAAGTTAAGTTTGAACTTCAACTTTTGTGTTCTCGTGTTGTTAAAACTCTATAGTATCAAACTTTAATTTCTTTATATATTCTGATGTTTCGTCAAATAATACCCATTATATCAATTTAATCTTATTATATCCAAGTAGTATCATGATTCATGATTTTCTCTTCTCTTAACGTCAACAACCCTCAACTGATAATTTTCTTCATTCT
The DNA here is from genome assembly GCA_036924285.1 of Asterella californica. Taxonomy (NCBI): domain Eukaryota; kingdom Viridiplantae; phylum Streptophyta; class Marchantiopsida; order Marchantiales; family Aytoniaceae; genus Asterella; species Asterella californica. The sequence continues at coordinate 16,161,222 of JAYKYS010000012.1, forward strand.
TGATTTATTTATCTTACAATAGCATTTAACATCATGCTTTTTAAACTTTAATCCAATTTATTATTGGATGTATTGTATTATGTTAAAGTACTGATACTTCGTACTCGTCATTACATCTTCCCTTTCCATTAACTCATATAAATGTTGATTCAAAGTTTAAATAAAATATGATCTCTATATCTCTTCCACTAATATTTTCTCTACTCTCTTGGCTTTTCCTATTGACTTTAACCATATGTACTGAAGTTCATCTTTATACGTATCATTACAATTTTCTCTTTTCTCGTATAGTAGTTTATTCATTGTTAAAAACAAGCAAGATCTTGATATAGGTTTGAAAATCAAGTCCAGCTTAACTACTATATTCAAAAGAGTTTGATATATATTCACTTTTAATGAGTCGCTTATCCTATCAAATACAACAACTTAAAGATCAAGACTGGTCTCACTCAGATGTCATTAGAAATGTCATTTAGATGGTTTCTGACCCTTTTACACTGGAAACATTCCTCTGAAGTATAAACCGTAGATATTCATAGTGTTCATTCCTAACCCTAGAACCCTATTCATACACATGTAGTATCAATTTAATATCAGATGTTTTTGAAACTTGTGGTACCATATTGTAACCCTACATCTTTCTCTTTTTGGTTTATCATGTAGAACTTGGTTTCAAAATATTTAACAAATATAAGTAGAATTAGTTGATTAAGTATTACATGATTCAAATAATTAGAACACGCTCCGTTTCAATGCTCAACATGATTTATTCTATCAATCATTTATCCTCCATACGTGAGTTTTTTCAGTGTTCAGAACAGATTGAATATTAATCATGTTGAGTTATAAAGTCCAGCTTGACTACTACATACTATATGTGTAGGTGAATCTAAATATGTCTTAATCTGAATATAATTACTATATGTGTTTATATTCATAGTTTATACATTTGGTTTTAATTGATTAACCATACTTCTCCTAACAGATACAAGAAGATACTTCTCAAAGTGACTTATGATATTCTTACACGAATTTATGTCTTTAAACCTTAAGCTACTCATAATATCTGTTCATTTCTAACCTTATATAACTTAAATACACATGTAGTGTCATTTTTATTTACGTGGCACGTATGTATAGTAGTTAAGCTGGACTTGATTCATAAATCTCACCATAAATCTCTTGGATAACAATAAGATGATATTTCACTAATGAGAAGTTTACAACAATAAATAGTTAGGCCTCACCTTTATCTTTTGTATTTTCTTGTTCGTAAGACTCTAGATTATCAAACTAAAATTCCATTTATATACTAAATCGTGTCTTAGGTTTCATCAAATAATACCATTATATTAATTTACATCTTATAGGTTTTAACTATTACTTAGACTGTTTACCGAAGTTCTACCTTAATTCATGACATTCATCTCTTCACTTCACGAATATAACCCTCAACTGATAACCTCTCTCCGGGAAAATTTACTTATTAAGCTTTTCTGACCCTAAAACTTAAATACATAATCCCAATAGCGTTCTGATATGTGCATATGGTCAATCTACACATGGTTCAATTTCTAAATTTAAATAACTTGACAATTATTCTAAATATATTTTATATTCACTTAACTGAATATCACATGTAGTCCATCATATATACTTCATATACCTTCAGGCTAGATCTTAAAGACACATGTAATGTCGGTTTAATATTTTGGATATGGTCATCTATACACCAATTAAAGCTATATATTTATACATCTGGTAACATATAAGGATTTCAATAAGGAAATCAACTTGAACATAAGTTGTATTCTGTTTTCCATGTTTTATTGTTCCATTTAATACCGAGATGTTTTTGAAACTTTACTCCAAGATATAGATCCCATTATTACACATATACTTCTTACTTTTCATTCTCTGCATGTAGTAGTTCATACTATATGTCTTTCTATGTAGATTTACTATCAATGATAGATGTTTGAGAAACTTTACCCTTGAATGTATTCTTTTAAAATACATTGATAAGAAGATATACTTGTCATGACTTTTATATATGTATATAAGGTTATATCTTTCTTTCTCATACTTGACTAAAACAAATGAAAGGTATTTAGGTTGAATTATCAAGTCCAACTTGACAACTACATATTAAGTATAGTAGTAGATTATTTACATCACGAGAGTTAGGTATATCTTAGGTTTTAATGACAAGCAGTACTTATTCTATCGACTCAAGAAAATCGCACCAATATCACTTAGAGGATAGTAATGCGATGGTACTGTTTGCAACTACAGTATATTTAATTCTCAACTTCATTTTTGAATTCTCTTGATTTAAGACTGACTCTCTATAGTATCAAACTTTAGTTGTTTGTGAATTAATATTATATGTAAGATAGTTTATGACTTTTCTCATCAATAAGACCATCTTAATTTGTTCTTAGAGTTTAATTCAGCCTTAGTACCAAAGTACTATAATCTGATATACATTGGTTCTTGATTAAGAACCTTTCCTAATAATTGATAATATTCTTTTTGGATATTATCATATATACACCAGTTCAAGATATACATAGGGTAACATATAAAGATTTGAATAATAAAATCAATCTGAATAAAAGTTGTATTCTGTTTTCCATGGTTCACTGTTTCATGTACATTTAATACCCAGATGTATTTTAAATTAGAAACTCTACTCGAAAATATCCATTCCATTATGACACTAATACTTAAAACTTGTCATGCTCTGCATGTAGTAACTAATACTGTAAGTTTTTGATGTAGCATTTACTATCAATGATATATATTTTAGAAACTTTATTCCAATATACTCTTGGATGTATTGTTTTACGATACATCAAAGAATATACTCGTCATGAATATCACTTAGGACCCTTTTGTAATAACTGGTAATGTTCTTTTTGGATGTTATCATATATACACCAGTTCAAGATATATACAGAGTAAAGATTTGAATAATAAAATCAACCTGAATATAAGTTGTATTCTGTTTTCCATGGTTCAGTGTTTCATGTACGGTTTAATACCCAGATGTTTTTTAAATTAGAAACTCTACTCGAAGATATCCATTCCATTATGGCACTGATACTTAAAACTTGTCATGCTCTGCATGTAGTAATTTGATACTGTATTTTTTTATGTAGCATTTACTATCAATGATATATATTTTAGAAACTTTACTCCAATATACTCTTGGATGTATTGTTTCACGATTCATCCAAAGATATACTCTCCATTATGAAAATGATACGTAATACTTGTCATGCTTTGCATGTAGTAATTAATACTGTGTATTTTTTGTGTAGCATTTACTATCAATGATATATATTTTAGAAACTTTACTCCAATATACTCTTGTTGTATTGTTTTTCGATACATCAAAGGATATACTCGTCATGAACTTTCTATGCAACATTATATCTTTCTTTTTCGTGTTTGACTAGAACAAATAGAAGGTAGATTTAGGCTGAATTATTGAGTCTACATTGACAACTAAATACTAAATACTATGTGTAGTAGTAGATTATATATATTACGAGAGGTTTGTATATCTTAGGTTGAAATATCCTTTATTCTATCTATTCAAGAAACTGAGATGAAACTTAGACGACAATAATATGATGGTCTTGTTTGCAACTATGTTATAGTTCTCATCTTCATCTTTGTATTAGAAGTTTTATTCAGACTTAGTACCAATTTACTACCAAAGTACTATCTTAACTCATGACTTGCATCTCTTCTCTTCGAGAACATTAACAACCATGTACATCTCTAAGTACTAAGTACTTTTCTGATCTGCATAGTAGAATACATAAAACACATTATCTTGTTTATCAACATTTTAGTGGCAGATTTACCAACAATGAGTTAAATTGAGTTTGAATTATCCTCCCAACTATTTCATCAAATACAAGAAATTCTACTCATCAAATATCACTCAAGACCTATTTGCAATAACTGGTAAACTCACAAGTATATTCATGAGTTTATAAGGTAATATTTCGTTCTAACCCTAAAATACACAAGCCCAATAACGTTTTGATGTTTTGCATATGATCAGTCTAAACAAGTTCGTGCATCTCAACGTTAAAATAATATAACCAATCCAAATGTCTAGATGCGGGGATATTATCATATACATATATTCCACATAACAACTTTCATGTTTCATTCTAGCATATTACATATTAGCTTGATTCAAGGTTTTAATTAAGTCGAAATATCAAGTCTAGCTTCACTACTACGACTACAAATAATGAAACGGTCTTATTGACAGTATAAGTACGGATGATCATTAAAACTAAACGGGTATCTCACTATCTTATATACGCAGTACTTTCAAAATAACTATGTGCTAAAATAATACAATATCTATTTTTTCCACCTACTATCATATAACTTAGAAGAAAATGTGCATGGATCTCTACGTCGAGAAGAAAATTCATTATTAATTACTTTGTAGAAATAGCTGTTAGAAAAACAGTGTTGTCTATATGGAAAGAATTATCCAAATGGGTTTAGTACTAAATGAAGATAACATATTTCTAAAAGACAAGTTTGAGATAAAACAACCCGTTAGAACATCTACATATTCTATTAATATTAGAGACTTAAAATAAAGACAAGTCAACTTATAAATTCTCTCTCCTTGAGAATAATAACGATGTAAAATTGGTTAAACTTTTGATGATATAATATCTTACTTATTCTGATATTATATCACCAAAATATGACACTTAGATGACAATCATATGATGGTCTTGTTTGCAGCAATAGTATATTTAGTTCTCATCCTCCTCTTTGTATTCTCTTGATGTTAGACTCTATAATATCAAACTTGAGTTATGTGTGAACTAATATGCATATATCAGATCGTTTGCGATTTCCACCTGTAAGATCATCTTGAATTCACTAAAATAATAAAATATATTATTTAGCACCTCCTAACATAAGCGACCTCAAGTATAACTTAGAAGATAATGTGCATGGATCTTTATGTAATCTGGTTATCAAGAAGAAAATCCATCACTAATTACATTGAAGATCTCGCTGTTAGAAAATATACCCAAACTCGTATTCACCACCAATTTCGTTTATCCACCCTTTATCCGATCTTAGGTATATCATTGATAAGATGATAGATAATTAAAATAAAGAAATTCAACTTATAAGTTCTCTTTCCTCGAGAATAATTACGGTATACAATTAGCAGATCTTTTGGTGATATAATATCTTACTTATTCGTCATTACTTTGTAGACATCGCTGTAAGAAAATATGTATGAATACAATTATCAAAATATATATTTTTACTAAATGAATAAGATATGTTTATGAAAGATAAACTAAAATTAAAACTACTCATTAGATCATCTCGTTATTATGCATGCAGCATATTTATTACCACTAAATGAATGGTTCTGATCTTTACTGTACATTTTAGCACATATATAGATTATTGATAAAATCATGGAGAATATAAATGCAGATAAATAAATTTATAAGTTCTCTCGCCCCGAAAATAATTATGGTTCGAAGTATAAAATTAATAGATTTCTTGGTGATGTAATATCATTCTTAACCCATCGTTTTATATTTTTCCAGGATTTTCTGTCTAATTATCAGTTGAAATTATATTCGGCTGATTAAACCGTCCCCATTTGACCTGAAATTTTCCCCTCGGGTAGCTCGAGAGTAGTCCTCACACCTAAAATTTATTTGAGCCAATTTCATCGAGCCACCTTCGAGATCTGGAGTGATCTGTACCCACGTGTAGGCAGTGGAGACTGTTTTAGTGAATCTGGGTCACTTATTCGTGAGCGAGAATTTAATCCATAAGCCAATGACCCTGAAATTCACCATGCACGTGCCCCAACTGAAAACAGTCCTTGTGAAAAAAGAATTAATGCATTCTGAATCTAAATGGCCGAGTTATCGCATTTTTGGTGCCGCACCCTTGAGGACTTAGCCGCTAGAATGAATCGGGTTGTGGTATAATTTTCGCGGACCAAAGAGGAGGGCGGGGCCGCCGTTCCCCAGAAGTATATATAAGGGAAGGGGGTTCCTTCGGCGAGCCACCCCCGGCGGGTGCGGCTGTCGCGTGCCCCGTAACCCGCGGGAGATGCATTGAAGGCTGTACCCTGTCTAGGCTCGTGTCTCTACGTGAGATCCGGGGAGCCTGACAAGAAGGACTGTCAGACCCGCACGGTTCCATGAGTTGCAAGGGGTGAGTCCTCGATGGCCTTGGGGTTGACCATGCGGTCAACTCCCATGCCTCGGGAGTCTGCCGTGGTCTCGTTTCCCGAGTATGCAATGATTCGCGCAATGTTCTGGGAGTCTTTCGCGGTCTCCTTTTCCCGAGTATGCGTGTTCTGGGAGTCTGTCACGGTCTCCTTTTCCCGAGTATGCGTGTTCCCAGGGTCTGACGCGTCTGGGTTTTCTTCGGAATGTTCCTCTGTGGTTCATTTACTTAGCCGTTTTTGTAGAAAAATCGGGTTGTGGTATAATTTTCGCGGACCAAAGAGGAGGGCGGGGCCGCCGTTCCCCAGAAGTATATATGAGGGGGTGCTCCTCCTCGGGGTACCACGAGACCGAAGTCACACATCTGGCAGAATACCACGGTAAGGGACTCCACGGGGTCACCGCTGTTCGGTGGACTGTCCATTCTATGGTGCAGGCGGAAGTTGAGTGGTAGTGCCAGCGACGCAAGTTGCGGTGCGACTCCCCAAAGGGTACCGACAGTGCGATGTGGAGCTTGTGCCATGCGTCGTGACGCATCCGATATTTCTCTTCGGTTGAAATGTGAGTTCTTCACGGTGGGGTTAACCTCGCCGGAACCACCCTTTGCACATCAGGCTCGATTCATGTCGTGGTCGGTCTCCTGGCGACCCAAGGGGAAGGGCGCCGCACCGTGTCGATGGTTCTCAAAGGGAGTGTGAGATTGCGGGCGACCGCCTTCTCGTCTCCTCGCGGGGCTTGTATCGATACAGGAAGGTTGTAACGCCGACGGGCATTTAGACGGTTGGAAGCGGGACGGAGCTCCGTTGCCGATAACTCGTGAACTTTGCCGTACCACCCGAAACCTCCGAATGTCTTGTGATTTGATGAGTGTCGTAGGTTCCGGGTTGTGCGGTGGATGAAGCTTGTGACTCGGTCGTGGTGTTTTCGTCCCTGTAAAGTTCGACGAGATGCCGCGTCGGGTTCAGGGCCCTCACTATGTGATTGTCTTGTTCTTGACGCTGTTGATCGTAGAGCGAAGTGAATCATTGGATCGGAAAGCGATTTAGGGGCCCCGAGTACGTGAACGCTAGTAACACGAGTCATGTGCAGTTGGAGTCGTATTGATCCCCCACTTTGATGCGCGGGGCTGTTCGAGACCGGCCAGCCTTTCGGCTGCTGTTCTCGGGTGGTTCCGTCTTGGGAAGTCTGCGGCGGCTGAGCGGTTCGCCGCTTTGCCGCCGCCGTCTTCCCGGGAGGAGGAGTGATCTGGGAGAGTGTGTATCGTTGGTCCTGATGGGTTCTTGAGAAGATTAGCATGGTCCCCACTTAACGGTGGTGGTGCAGATGAGGGGACCCGTCAGAACTTTTTCAGGATCCACGATACTAATTCTCCCGGTTGGCTCGTCTTCGAGTGTCTTAGTTGTCGTGCGAGAGGTCGATTCCCTGTTCTGTGGCCGTCGAAAACAAGTAACGGAAAAGTGTTTCTCCGGATGGTGTCTGTAAACCTGGGAGCGGATCCGTTCGGGGGTTGTCAAAGACTTCCGCGTGGTTTCGTGTGCCGGGCAGCCCGCCGGGTTAAGTGTGTAACATTGCTCTGATCGCCTGCGAGGACAGGCGTTTTTGTGGGAAGGAAAAGGTCTGAGAGTTGCTCTATTTCTAACGGAAAGACGACGTTTTTTTCCGGGAGAGGTTCGAGGAACGCTCAACTCGGCTCACACCCGAGGGAAAGCGTGGTTCCGTATTTCACGCGGGCCTCAACCGAGATCAGACGGACGGAGTTGAAGAGGGTTTGGGGCGTCGATATCTTTCATCCGCTGTATCCTCACTTCCGTTCCGTCGACACCTCTCCTGATCCGAGTGCGGTCTTCAAGGGATTCCATTTCCTTACAAAGAGGGCCCTCCGTCGTGTTCCCGTTATGATGCGAGCAAGAGCTTCGGATACTCACCATCTCCTTGAATGTCGCGGTCTAAGTTGGCGTTCGCATAGGGGTAAATGTTTCACTCGGTGACTTTCTTGTCTCCTTTTTCCCAAAGGGAGACTGCGAATTCACTCGGGTTGCTGGTCGGACCATTCATTTGGTCAGATCAGCAACTTGTCGGTGAGTTCTTGGAGAGTCGGCTACCTGGTTGATCCTGCCAGTAGTCATATGCTTGTCTCAAAGATTAAGCCATGCATGTGTAAGTATAAACACTTTTGTACTGTGAAACTGCGAATGGCTCATTAAATCAGTTATAGTTTCTTTGATGGTACTTTGCTACTCGGATAACCGTAGTAATTCTAGAGCTAATACGTGCACCAACGCCTGACTTCTGGAAGGGCTGTATTTATTAGATAAAAGACCGATGCGGGGCTTGCTCCGGTGATTCGGTGATTCATGATAACTCGACGAATCGCACGGCCTTTGTGCTGGCGATGTTTCATTCAAATTTCTGCCCTATCAACTTTCGACGGTAGGGATAGGAGGCCTACCGTGGTGGTAACGGGTGACGGAGAATTAGGGTTCGATTCCGGAGAGGGAGCCTGAGAAACGGCTACCACATCCAAGGAAGGCAG
>JAYKYS010000107.1:0-76645 GCA_036924285.1 Asterella californica
CCGCTTCTTGAAACACCTTGCTGCTGTCTGACCAGGTGTCTAAGGCTGAGATCAATATAGGGTTTCAGACCAGCATCAGGGAACGTGCAAGCTTCTTTGCATGGACACTGTTTTTGGTTTTTTGTGTGCTTTCTTGTGCACCCCCTCCCCCTCCCCTTCCCCCTCCCCCCTCCCCCCTCCCTTTGCCCGCCCTTGCTCTCCAATGACTCCCTTGCATCACAGTCCCCATGTGGCAGAACGTGTTGTCCTGCAGGCTGCAGGAGGCAGGTGCAGTGCTAGTGGCCAAGCTAGCTACAGGTGAGATGGCTTACGACGACGTCTGGTTCGATGGCTTTACCAAGAACCCATGGAACATTGCAGAGGGCAGTTCAGGATCCTCTGCCGGCCCTGCAGCTGCAGTTGCAGCAGGGCTGGTTCCATTTGCCCTGGGAACTGAGACAGGCGGTTCCATTACGTATCCTGCTAATACTTGCGGCGTCACAGCCCATCGAAGCTCCTTTGGGATTGTTGGCAGGAGCAACATCATGTCGCTGGCTGAGTCTTTGGTGAGCAGATACCCAGCCCCTCCTGCTATTCAGTTGTCAGGAGTGATCTACACCGACTGTCTCACATTGGTGAGTGCAGCATGTCAGCTGCTCAAGTGTTTGCAGGACAAAGTTGGACCCTTTGCTCGAAGTGCAGCAGACGCAGCCCTGGTCCTGGATATCATTCGAGGCAGAGATCCAGATGATCCTTCTTCCTTTGACTCGCATTTGGAGGACCCTTTCTCTGTCACCATCCAGAACCTGACTGTCGGCTACCTGCCACAGACCCCTCCTGCTGTAAGCTTCTCAGCTTGGTGTTGTTGCAATAGGCAACACTTGCAAACAGGCAGCAATGGATGTGATCGTCTGTGTACAGGCAACCTGAACTGCTTTGCAAGCTTTGAGGTACACTATGTGGTGTTGTACGGCAGCTTGCGCCCTTCTCGTGTGATGTCAGGCGGCACCCGCTGTCAGGCGGCACCCTCCGTCCGGCGGCACCCTCTGTCCGGCGGCACCCTCCGCCCGGCGGCACCCTCCGTCAGATACAAGTGGCAACCTGGGCCCTTGACTCTTGGTGTATCCAAGTGTAAATTGCAGCCTTTGCCTTCTAGCTTGTATGCATGCACATTATCAGAGAGGCCCAAACTTCTACTGTGTCCCCTCCCCTTCCTCCACTGCCCTTGGCCCCTGTCTCTTCCATCCCGCTGACACATGCTGGAAGTGTGCATGCAGGTGATCTCAGCTTTCAGCTCCTTGGGCGCTACTCTCAAGTCAGTGACCATGAACTACACTGCGCCTGCTGATGCTATATACAATGTCATCATTAGTAAGCTTGAGCTACACCATCATTACAACCCTTCAACCTGAGCAAGGCTTCAACACCCAGAATGAACTCTCCGCTTAGTTGTTGACTTGGTCTTCAGCACATCTGAAGTCTTGTTCAGCAGCTATGTGTCATGATGCTTGGGTTGTACATCATTTGACCTTGATGTACAAGTTTGTACTGTTCATCACCACAAGTTGGTATCAAGTTGGTGTAGGTTGCCTCTTTAAACTTCAGTGTCATTGCAGTACTGTGCAAGCCTGCCTCGTGCTGCATCATGAGTTCTTGCATACCCAGCCCATTCCCAAGCCGATTCTCTATTGTATGAGCATGTTCCCGCTGCATGCACCTTGCCAAGGTGCTGTCCTGTTTGGATCATGTGGGCTGAGCACCTTTTGCTGTGCGTGTGGGTTTTTGCTGTCAAAGCAACATCTTGATTGCATTGCTTATGCAGATGTTGAAGCGGCTGCTCACTTTGATCATTGGCAACGAGCGCATTTGGATGATCAGAATGTGCGGCAGGATCTGTGGCCAGAGGCCCTGCGCAATGCACGACTCATTCCTGCTATTGAATACATTCAGGTATGGGCTGAGGAGTTGTGGCTTAGTGTTTCTGGTGCTTGCCATGTTGCTGTCTTCAAAAGATCTGGTCAACTAGGGTGCTTTTGAGGTGTGTGTGTGTGGCGGGTGAGGGGGGGGGGGGGGGGGTATAATGGGGAGCAGTAAAGCTGTTTGTGGCAAAGGGCAACATTGTGCTGAGCCTTGTCTTGCTTACCACACCAGCTTGTTCTTCTAAGACTGCTCATTAAGCAGTTCTAGGTACAGGAGCGGCTCTTTTCAGCATATACTCATGTATTAAAGCGTATAGATAAGGACAGCTCTCTCCGTGTTGCCACTTGCTTGATAGCAGTGATTGCACAGTATGAACAGCTTGACAGATTAGCACAGATGTTTTCGGCGGCTACAGATAGGTGCAGAAGCTTGTTTGATGATGCCATCAGTATATACTAGGCTGCCTTGTCAGAAGAACTGCTGTGTCCTCACAACATTTATGGCAGCAGTGATCACCTGAAGGTATCAAAGTCAGATACAGTTGTGGTGCTACAGACACACTGCATAGCCAGAAGGTTCTCCTCTTTAGCAAATCAGCTCAACCAGAGAAAGTAGCCATATAGCCAGCTAGCACTCCTGATTCTCAAATGTTTCTCAAACAGAGAAAACTTTTGCATAGACATGTAGTGCTTCGCTATGTTGCAACTCCTCAAACAGAGTCAATATTCGGTTGCAGGCCAATAGGGCACGCACTGTTCTCATACAGCAGATGGAGAAATTCTTTGCTGGGAATGGCATAGATGCGTTCATTGGGCCCCCTACAAATGAGCTATCAATGGGCAATGTTGTTGGGCTGCCTGAGGCGGTTATTCCTGTCAGTTTCAGCCCTGTGGCCCTTGCCAGCCCCCGGCAGCAGCCCACAACTGTGGGGATCTATGCTCCGGCCAATCAAGATGGCAAGGTGAGGGCAACTCCCATCATTGTTACAACACACTGTTACAATGCACAGTAAGGAGGAAGGTCAAGCTGAAGGCTCAACATGATTGCCTCTTGCCTGTTTGAAGTTGGTGATGTAGTTGTGATAGAGTCAAATTGTCAGTTTCACAGGCGGTTGCTGTGACAATTAGTGTCCAGCTCAGCATTCTGGCATTTCAGTCTCTGCTTTGGGACTAGGAGCACACAATCAGCTCTGCTTGCAAGTATAGGAACCTCTGTCTCACCTGCTTGCAGTCTGTACACTGCATGTGGTGATGCTGTGCGGAGCCTTGCACTATTCAAGGCATTGCTGTCAAAAACTTGCGAATTGCATTTCTGAGAACTGCTTTGGACGGTGCACATGCCACAGGTTTGATATACATTCAACAGTGTCTATGACAGTTGCGCATGGCAAACTTGTCATTGTTTGTGGAGTTGAAGTTAGTCTTGGAGGCTACTCAATTACCCCCAGGAGTGTGCTGTGCCGCATGCTCTATGAAGTCCCAGCTCCCTATATGCTCAAAGTAATGACAAAGTCGCAAACTGACAAAGTCGCAAACTGAATGCCTCAACTTCTGCCTTTTCTGCTTGCCAAGTCCTGTCCATCTACACATTTTACTGCCTGATGCGACACCAGTTTGTGCTGTCCCTTCGCTCCTTCTTCACGCTTGACAGCTTCACATGTTGATGTGATTGGCTACCTGCAGGTCTTGGCGTTGGCCGTGGCATATCAGTCCATCACAAGCACTCACCTGATGCGCCCGCCCATCGATGAAGTGGAGCCTGACATCCTCAACGAGTGCCTGCAGTACAGCAGATGCGGCCGGCCTGAAATTACAATTCATCTGAGGCATTTGACACTGCTTACATAGCTGAGTCAGGTTGAGCAGAGGCTGAGGCTGAGGGCTTCCAGCTATGGCAGCGAAAGCCCCACAGTGTAGCTTGAGGCATCATGTATTTTGATGCACATAAATTGTTGCTGATGAGTAGGTAGCATAGCATAGTGTATCTTCTGTAGGGTGTCAAGTATTGCCATCTGCTGTTGTGGTTACATCGCTGGGTACAAATTCACAATGGTGTGATTAACTGTGAACAACTTGAGCTGAAGCTCTGCGTTACGCGTACTTCATGTTTCATGGCAGCTTTTGGGCTCTTTATCCTTAAGTTTGACGAAGTTGACATTTACTGAGTAGGTATGGCAATTCAAGACAACATGTGGTGATTTATATTTTTTTTGAAATAGTTTAGAGTATTGTCAAACAACCGCACTGTGCCATTGCTGAGCAGAAGAAGTCAACAGAAAGTTAAGTTTCGACGGCCTTAGGCTTCTGGGAAGCTGGTTGACAACATTATTTCTGCATCAAGAGATCTTTGTACATGAGCAAGAAATGTCCAGGGCACAGAAGCTTTCGTCATTGACATGACGGCCAGGGAAACCAACTTGCTTGTGACTCGATCTTGTGGTTGTCACTGTACCTGCTGTTCGGTGTAATGCTTCAGGTGAACTTGCTGCACATTGGATCTCAATACCAGCATTGAGTCACAGGTACGCATGCAGCGGCATGATAGGGCTATGCGCAGCACCAGGGATCGTGCTTATTATACCCTGCTTGGTGGCATAGCACTCTTCAATCCTCAGTGGCTACTTACTTTAGCAGATACTGTTGCTAAACATACACATGTATGACAAGACATGAACCAAATTGGACCCGTACATGCAAGTCGAGAAAGAAGTTTATGCTTGGCCCTCAGCAGGTCCCTCTGCAAGCTTACTAGTGTCCACTTTCCGCAAAGCACCCTGAGCAGCCTCCATCTGCTCCTTGACAGCGTTCAACTGTGCAAAACTAGACTGCACACCCTCCAGGCTCCTGCATGCACTTGGCACTTGTGACCAAAACACTGATTCATCAGTGGAGGCAACACAAAGTCTGTTTGCCCATATCATGCAGACAAATTTTGGCAGCCATCTACCTATTCCTACCAGCAGAGTTCGTTTTCCCAATCTGCATGCACATTTTAGCAGCCGTCTACCTGTTCCTACAAGCTACAGGACCCTCCTAGCCTGTGGCCCTCCTACAGTTTGGTGAATACAAATGGCTGCTGACTTGTAAGTATGGCATAAACAACCGGTAAAACAGTGCAGCTGGCTAGGTCCTCCGAATGCTAAGTCGCCATTGTCCACATGATAATAGTATAACACATCGTGTTGCACTGTCCTCAACTGCTCAAGTCACAACATCACAAGAACAGCCAGAACAATGGTTGCATAAGTGCATTGTGAACAAACACACCAACTGAATTGAAATTGAAGCAAGGAACAGGGGCTGTCACTCACTTGTTCAACAGTTCATTGGCTTTGAAGCGGCTGGCACGCATGCCAGTCAGCTGCTCCTTCAATGTCTTGATCTGGGCTTGAGCCTTGTCCTCTTCTGCCTGCAGCTGCTCATATCGCTTGGCAGCCTCCTGTGCTTCCTGCTCGTGTGCTGCAATGCTGGCATCAGCTGCCCTTCGCACCTTCTCACTGCTTGCCTGCATCACCAGCCAGGTACTAGTCAAAACACAGTCAAGCTAGCCAGCCTATTACTTTTGCCCCTGAAGCTGACCACACTGTAGTTGAAGCTCCCCTGCATTGATGCAAGAGGGGGCGGGGGAGAGGAGCTATACAATCATGAGACATGCCTGTCGCTTGGTGCTACTGATGCATAAGCCGGAAGTACTGTAGCCGTGCATGCATTGTTGCTGCGTTGGCCCAAGCTCTACTGCACCGGCACAATTGAACAACTGCACTTTTTTTTCCAGGTCTATCACGCACTATGACCTGAGGTGTGATGCTTGTCCCCATGTTCTGAAAAGAATGTTTCATGTTGTTATGTCAAATAAACACTGCGATGCCAACTGGACAAATGTAGCCTCTGAATGACCTTGCTCTTTACACAGATGATCAGGGAAGCTCAGTACCCCACACCAAAGATCAACACAGATGCTGCGAACGTCAAGAGACTGCTTCAGGTAGCTCACCAGTGAGCCCAGCAAAGTCAATGTACCATGCCAAAGACCAATGCGAATGCTGCACACAGCCAAAAAGCTTAATTCAGCAAGCTTACCAGCTTGCCCAGCAGAGTTTTCCACTCCTTGTCAGACACAGTAGGCCCACGCGAGGCTGCTGCTGCAGCCCCTGCCAAAGTTGCACTTAGTGCCTCTGCCACTGGAGGGAGCGCTTTGGGAATCTGAAGCTGGCTATGTTCCAGGTACCTATAATCAAATTGTTCAGTCGTGTGAGTCTTGATGGTGTCTTTTTCTTCTTCAGACTGTAGGCAAATGCATGCGTGGCTGATGCTCAGATTGGCAACTGAAGGGACGGGGGAAGGGGGACGGGGACGAGTCCCAACACTGCTACAGAGCAAGCTGCACTATCTGGGGAGCTGCAATAACAGCAAAGATGGCCTGCAAGTGATGTGTGCTTCAAGTTGTGGTGTCTGCTGGGGTTGGCCTTGACTCTCTAGCACTGCATTGTGTGACCATTGCAGCGAGGTTTCAATGTGGGTAATGGAAAATGAAACGATATCGACCTCAGCTTGCCATGCTTGGTCACATTATCCACTAGCACTTGGATCCTCCGACCTGCAGGGCGAGCAGAAGTGAAGTGAGCAACATCTGCTGCCAGCAATGATCAGGTCTCTGCCTGGATGGTTTTAGTGTACTTGTCAAAGCAAGACTGAAGAAGGTGTGTACAGTGCTGTCTGTCCTTATGCATGCAAGTCATATGCTGTATGAGGCCTGGGTGAAGGTCAAAAGGTATGGTTCGGTTCCTGA
This sequence comes from Asterella californica, assembly GCA_036924285.1. Taxonomy (NCBI): domain Eukaryota; kingdom Viridiplantae; phylum Streptophyta; class Marchantiopsida; order Marchantiales; family Aytoniaceae; genus Asterella; species Asterella californica. Next base: position 6,688 of record JAYKYS010000107.1, read on the forward strand.
TGTTACGTTTGCCAATTCATGCTTGAGGATACTGTCAAGGCAATGATGTAAATCAGCTAGATCCACAGAGTGTACAATGCTCCACAATCCTTTTGATGACTGCAGGTGACCTAGAGTGTGTCAACCAAATGCTGCCGCAAGGACGATGAACACTCTTGCAACAAATCCTGGTATGGTAGAGCTGGGGCTTACGTGAGATGCCGTCTGAGCTCATGAAGGCAATCTCCTCCAAGTCATCTGCAGCCAGGTAGCCTGCACACTCGCGGTCAAAGAAGCGGCAAGCCAGCAGAAATGGGTCCCCAGATGACCCCTCAGATGATTTGCCTGCACAAATTGTTGTGCAGGCGTCCAGCCAGTTGTTACGCAGTACACTGCAGGGTTACATTGGGCCTGAGACACTGTCAAGTGTGGCAACAACATGTGGATGGTGAACACATTGGCATTGCAGCGTATTGCAAGCAGCCCCGTGGGCACCATAAAGTGATCACGAAAGGAATGTCAACTTTAGCAGCCTGTTGCAGCTCCTGTCTGACCTGCGCTTTTGCCTTGAGCTGCATTTGAAAATAGATTGACATCAATGAGCTGCAGTTGGGACCACGACAGATGCAGCATGGACAGCTAGATGTGTTGTTGGGAGACAATTCCCAGGTTCTTGTGTCGCTTGACATGACAGTACTGGCTCAACTAAGCATGTTGAGCTGCTGCTGCATTGCCTTTGTTGGCATGTAAGCAGGCAAGCAAACAGCAGCCTGTTATGCAATACTCTGCGCATACGTCAGGCAACCATACCCCATTCGGCATCTGTCCTCTGTCTCTTTGCATTGGGCGCAAGCCGCAGAGATGCTACAAGGTGGGCCTCCCTGCTTGCTTCTTCTTCTGCAGGCCTCTTAGTACCCCTGCTGGTGCCCTCCTCCCTCTGTTGGTTGCTCTTCCCGGTCTCTACCACATCTGTTATAGCAGCAGATGCTGTGGCAGCTTCCTGACTAGCCTTGTGAGTTCCATTGGCTCTGACAGGAGCAGTGAGGCCTCCTGAGACAACCTGCAATCGCTTACACAAGTAGAACATGCGTGTGAAATAACACAGATGAGTAGAGGTATCAGCTGCCTTTAGTGCATGGTACAATACTTGCAGTAACACAACGCATGTTGGCCATATGACTGCCTTTGTGCCTGCGAGTCCCACGAAGCCCTCTGGCCGTGCTCCTCCTATGCAATACTTTTGTTTGGCAAATATTCACGCAACAGGAAATGCCCAGGCATACCTGAATCTCAGACTCCCTCATCTCAATATCTTCATCAGGGGGACTTGGCTCAGCTGCTTTTACAGCAGAACTGTCCTCAGCATCTCTGTTGCTGGCAGCTTCAGCCCCATCCTTCCCTCCTGCCTCTTGCCCTTCTTTCCTACCCTCCTACACTGTCACAACACAGTCACTGCCCAACACACTCTAACTGTTGTTACGCATGACATATGCATCTTCAGATTAGGTCTAGCAAGGTGTGTAGCATGATACTGAAGATGATGGGGCCTGACAGCTGAAACACTGCACTGGCGTGCCGATGTAACAGTATTGCAGCTGCAGGAAGACTGCCAAGGTGGCTGTTGGCGGCCACATCAGCAACATTACCAGATGGCATTGCTGCCCAGAGGTGAGCATACCTTGACACCTGTAGATCCTGCCTCAGGCACCATGTACAATGTGAGGACTTCAACATTGTTGTCCTCCCAGCCAGATCATAAGCGTGTCACTGGAGATAAAAAAACCATACAAACCGCCGCAACATACTTGGTGTCCGATACAAGACCTAAAGACATTTGCGGTACGTCCATGCTGCTAGGTTGCCGGGAGCCTTGACCAATTGCATGAGCATAGTGCAGGCAGGACTGTGTTCTAACAGCATGTGACAAAGCATCTTGTGGTGCTGTGCCTGTTGCAGGCACGTAATTGTTGCTGGCTTTCTGCTTGGCCACAGAGGGAAGGCTTGTTGCGTTTGTGACATGTGATGCAAAGCTGCAAACCTGTGCATCTGCCTCAGCTGCTTCATCGGTGGCCTTTGCCTGCTGCCTTTGAGCCTCAGCTTCCCTCTCCTTTTCTTGTTCCAGCTCTTTCGCCTTTTCCCGCTCTGCCTCAACCTGACAGCACAAACACCATACCGTGTCAGAGACACAGGTACATGATGTGTGTGACAATAACAAGCAAGCAGCAGAGCCGAGATGGCAGATGCCCATCAATAATGTCCAGATGTTTGTGCTCACACATGAACATGCTACAATATCACGGGTTGGCACCAGTTTTTCTCCACAAACAGTCGGGGCAGTGTTTCATGGTTGCTATGTATCACAGATCACATGCCAAACATCTGGTGACTGGGGTCCAGCCAACCAACCTGTTGCTCAATGACAGCTAGTCCACGCATGAGGCCACGTGCAAAACGTGTCTGCAGCATCTCCCAGAACATCTCTGCAAACATGGACACCTCAAAGTGGCACTCCTTGGTGTCATCCTCAGAGTAGTCCAGCAGAGCCTCCAGAGGGAGCACATCAATGCCAAACTTGGTGCGCTTATCCAGAAAGTCCTTGTTTGGCCACAATGCCAGGGAGACCTGCAACAGACAAAGGGACAACTTCCTAAGACCATTCAGGCGCTGAGTCAAACATTGCAGCCAACCGACCCAATGTGTTTGTTGAGCTGAAGTATGCTCTGGGTAATGGTACTGAGGAGTAGTGACGTAACAGGACATCATGGGAATGTCGGCACAAAGGACACAATTAGACAAAGCAGGTATGATCAGGGCACTATGATGCATCAGCAGGTGCTAAAGCAGGGTACAAAGGGCACTGTGCCAGGGCAAGGCTGCAGTGCCTTGCCAGCTGTGGGTGGTGACTTTCTGACCATTACCTTGTTGACATGTAAACTGTGATTTTATCCTTGGCTACAAGTTGTTGCTGACATCCTGTTGTTGGTTTGAGCAAACGCCCAATGGTTTGAGGTTTCAATGCTGGGCTAGGCTGCTGCTACTGGGCTTCTTGAACACCAAGATTACTCCTATTTGGTCAGGAGATTCAGCAGCGAACAAGCTGTGCAGAACAAGCAGCATGCTGCTGAGCCGCTGACTCAGTAGGAGCTACTGTGGTCATCAAAGACACTTAATTGCAGCAGCCCATGCCAGCATGAAAACTGCAAGCCATTGGGCAACAGCTAGTTCACCTCCGTGATTACACCTTACAGTGCTACAGTGGAGCTGAGTAAAACAGCAAACACCCTCCACCCTGTCCAAAACTACCAAGACTTGCAGAAGCACTGACTCCAGCACATCGTGCATGCTGGACAGGGTGCCTTCAGTGTTGTTGGAAAGGTCATGTCACTTGTAAAAGCCGTTGATTGGCTTGCGGTTGTGTAGCGGCAGGGGTTCATCCCTCTCAAAACCAGCTGCCCCTAGTGGCTTGCAGTTTGGATGCTAGGCTGTGCTGCTGCTTTGTTCTGCACAGTAAGTGCTTTGACCAAGATGTGACCTTGATCCTGGTGACTAAGTTTGTTGACACTTCTTGGTCAATAGCCTCAGCAGCATGCAAAACAAAGCAGCATCGCATGCCAGTCAGTGACTGCTTTGTGCTTTTGCATGTGTACAAGTAATGTCCTAGTCTGCATGCAAGCTGCTTGGCCTGGTGTGACCAGCAAATCCACCCAAGGGCCACAAAAGATGCTGAGCATAAGATAGAGGGCGAACAGTGCATTGGGACATATGAAGATGACCCTGTGCAGTACTCGTGAAGCGCGTCACAGACGCAGCAAGTCTCATTCCCCCCCACAGTTGCTTTTGTGCTGATTGTCGCCTTGCTGTCCATTTCAAAATACCAGGCAAGCAATGCCGCCTGGAAAACAGATGTTTACTGCATACGAGCAGTTGTGTATGAGGTACAGGGTTCCAACTTTTGTGAGTCATCCCATCAAAGACAAGTGTCACCAATGCTCTGTGGGCCATGTCTGTTCTTCTAGACGCTGGTCTGAGTCCTTTGTTCCAAATACGCAAAGAGTTAACGCGGCCTGCAAAGATGCTGCAATGAAAAGCAGCAAAAGGCAAGCTATCTTACGCTTGCTGGCGGGTCTTGAGCTTCCTTCACTGCTGCGCATCGTGCAACGCTTGCTTCCTTCAGGGTCTTCTTGGCTTCCTCATAAGCTGCTGCTGCAGGCGCTACTGCATCTCGGATTGCCTCCTTGCGCTTCATGTCAGCGCTGTAGGCCTCCTTCTTGCCCTTGTGCATGGCCACCCACTCCTGCATACCCAAAATAATTCCCTCCTCATGTTGATGTTACATTGACTATCTGTGGCTAACGGCTTTCAGCAAGACTGGCTACATATTTACACCTGCTCTGAACACAGTCATGGATGATTCGATTCTAGGGGCAACTCACTTGGTGAAATTGTTGGGCAACATGGAATGTTCACCACATCATGCTCAGCCGAGATGCAGTCTCACCACACTTGCTGCTGGATCTTTGGTGACAATGAAGCTGTGCAGAGATCCCAGATCTGACCCACGGGAGCAACACATGGATGTGCATACCAATGCCATGACAAATATTCAATGCTGAGGCACAAGCTTGCACACCTGTCAGCTCAAAGCAGGCAGATCAATTCAACAGCGTTGAACACAACATACATAGTGCCTTTGGGGGGGCAGCGCCCCTGATGACTGGGCAATGTGAGGTGTATCAGGGAGCTGAGAGTGACCTGTAGGCGCTCCACAAGGACCTTTTTGCCCTTGAGCGGTTGCCACTTGACATCCAGCCCTCGCTTTGTCAGCTCCTCCTGAAGCTGTGCAGCAGTCAGCTTGCTGGTGTCAATGTCGACTGCCAACTCATTGCCGTCAGCATCCCGCGGAATGGACTCATCATCGTCATCCTTGCCCTCCTTGGCGCCTTGTTCAGTACCCTTGCCAGCGTCACCCTTGGGAGCATCCCCGGGCTTAGGACTTTGCTTGGGACTGGGGTTGGAGTTGGTCTTAGTCAGCTTGCTGCCCTCAGCTTCTTTCTTGCCCTCTGAGTCAGCAGCTGCTTTGCTTGCAGCTTCCTTCTTGGATTCTTGCTTGGCTTTGTCAGCAGCTTCCAGCTCCTGTGCAGCCTGTAGATACCAGCCACATTGCTACAATTACCAGATATCGACAAAGCAGCAATTGCTGTTGTACACAAAACAAAGCTGTTGAGATATGACCTGACGCGCCCCTGACATGATTCCTTATTGACTGATTGAAATTTGTCTTTGCTGTTTTGCAGCATAAGTGTTGGGCTTGCGCAGACCAACAAACGCTAAAGAACAAAGACGACACCAGTCTGAGCTTGACGGCGACGTGGTTGTCATCAAACACTTGTCTGGCTTTGCACAGCCAACACACTTATTGGGGACCTGTAGTGCATTTCACAAGGTATATGCTGGTGCAGCACTCTGAGCACTGCAGAATTGTTGAGTCATAGGAGCTCTTGAGCATGTGATGCTCACCACTTTGGCGTCTCTGGCTAGCTTCCAAGCTGCTTTCATAGCCACTGTAGCTTCTGCTTCATGTTCCCTGGCAGCAACTGCTGTGCTGTCACAGTTGTGGGCGCTGGCTTCTGGCTTGGCAACTGCAGAAGGGTCCACCAGGAACAGGACAGTCTTTTCCAAATGCTCAGGGATGCCATTCTTCTTGTCTGCTGCGCGCAGGTATGAAAACTCTGCAAACTGGTCCCTGCAGCACCAGGGACATGATCTGAAATGACGAAAATGTTTGGCTGTTTGACAGCAGCCCTTGCTCTGCTTTTCTGGCCGCTCAACAAAGATTGCATATAGACGCTCATGACGTGCTAGGGTCACAAGGCTTGCGCAGCTCTCCCTGAAGATTGCATTGTTTTTACTGTGTCGTAGCCTGATGCCAGTGGTGAAAGCGCACACATACAAACGTTAAGCATTACACATACTGAGTGATATGATGGCAGGTACACAACCTTTCATACAACGTTCAGCATTGAAGCTGACAAGATGCAAGATACATAGCACAGCACATAAGCTTAAATCAACAGTGCAGGGTGTATTGCAGCTGACCACTCGGGTGCATGACAACAGAGTCACACAGCACTGAAACTAACCACTTGGCACATGATGACAGATCCACCCCGCTGGCTTCCCGGAAGGTTCTGACAGCTGTTTTGACAAGGGCCTGTGAATTGGACTCAGGATGATCCCCATCACACGGCTCCCACTTGCCTCCAATTGCCATAAGCTCATGCTTGCCTTTCCTGCCCACTACAAATTGCAGACGCTTCCCGGGCTGTTGATACTGGTTGGAGTCTTGTGCATGCAACACCTTTGAGTTTACACCACTCATCAATACAACCTGCAGCCAATCACAAGTAATGGTGCACAAGGTATGCCAACAGAGGCCTTATAGCAATGCTGTAGTTGCTCACTCTGTGTCACCATCCACCACACGGCATATCAGGGTGTTCTTACAAATTTGACCTGCAATTTACCTGCACAATTTGCAGCTGGAAATGAAGTGGACAGACTACAAATCTTTACCACCATGCTGCCATCACGCACGGCCACAAAAGTTTTGAGTGTGTCCACTAGGTTTTCTGCTACAGAGTGTGCAGTGATGCTGTAGGTCCAATCTGTAACAATACACTGATGTGCGGAGTGCGAAGGGGAGGGGGGGGGGGGGGGGTACATGTGAGTACCTAGCATTGCTATAGCATGGCTTTGATGCAGCCACTTCTGCCTTTGAAGCATGATGCAGGTTAGGGAAGCATGAGCGCACAGACAGCATAGCGTGAAAGATTGCGGGGTCCCCATGGCATGGGGTACTGAAAACAATCACTTGGCTGCTATCCCGACAGCCATGTCAAGCAGCATGCCAAGATCTACTTGAGGATGGTATTCCACCTTGGCACTCCACCAGCTTCCTGTAAGTTGCTCGGCGTCAGATAGATTGCTTGTGACAGAAGGCTTATGAGACTCCTCTGCAGGGTCAGGATTATCCTCCTGCAATTTGTAGGCATCTTCAGTAGCTGCGATCCGTCTGAGTGACCTGGCTGCTTGCATTCATTGTGTAACAGCACTTGCTGATGTTCTGTTGCATCAACAGCTACTTTGAGGGGAACTAGCATTCCTTATCAAACTTCAAGTCAACAGCGCGAGTGCAGCACAACTGTTGTACATAAGACAGTCAGCAGTCAAATATGTCAACATCAGAAAGCAATAGCAGGCATGTAGGGAGTGTTGTAGCCCAACATACTGAGAAGCTGTGCGCATTGATGCAAATGAATTCCCACCTTCTTGACGTGCAAATTTATAGGCTGGACCAGATTAAGTGCCTTGTGATCAGGAAGGCTGTCCAGCCAGCCTGCGCCTGTTCGGCAGAACTCTGGTGGAATGTACAGGTCAACATATCGTTTGCTAAGGTCGGGAATAGTTCTGTAACGAGTGTAAGGCGGAAATTTGGGAGGTTCGCACTTGTATCGACCTCCATGGCGGGGTGGAGACCGTGGTGATCGTGACCGGGACCGTGACTTAGAGCGAGACAGAGAAGACTTGTGGCGGATGCGGGAAGGAGATTTGGATCTGCCTCTCCTTGCTGGTGGACCACTGACTCTGCACAGCACAAGCAGGTGTAAACAGACTGAGCAGTTCCTGCGCAGACCTAAACCAACACAAAGCTAAACTGGCTGAAAGCCACACACATAATAGACACTGCTGCAAGTAGACGAGCAGGTACGAATGACTCATTCCTGAGGCCACAGCATCTGCTCAAACTGGACCCTGCAAGCATTCTGGCTAGCAATCATGACAGCAAAAGTGATAACTACTTGTGTAGCCTGCTGTCTGGCACCTGCGTGGCGGAGAGGACCTGCGTCGCAGGACAGGCCTTCTATCAAACATGGGGGGTGGGAACTGGAACCCCAAGCCCGAATTACCATCCAGAGACACAGGCTGCACCGGTGCAGCAATGCCTTGACCCTTGGCACCCAACCCCGCACCTGCAGCTGTCATTTGGTCAACATTGACTTCACTGTTCAATCAAACAACATGTTATTGTCTGCTAGTGTTGTGCTGAACACAGTTATACGGCCCTGAGCCTGCTTTACTGGTTGAGTATTGAAAGGGAGCACAACCCAGTCTAATATGTATCTGGATACGGCAATCACTTGATGTAGGTTGATGCTGCAGCAATGGTGCCACAGCCACAATCAAGCAATAATGCCGCATACCAGCAACGCCATAGCCCATTTTGGACATAAGCCTGATGCCCACATTAGGAGGGCCATTGTAATTCTGCATGAGCTGCTGTGTTGCTGCTTCACTCCGCCGGCGGGCTTCTTCATCAAGCTTTGGGGCTGATGAGAACATTCTCCTTGGAGGGACCACAGATGGTTGCTGCGTCACACCATCATTCGGATGAGCAGTTTGCTGATGCAGCACTGATGTTGCATGGGAGGACCAAAAATATGTCACAAATTGTGAGGATGCATTTGCCAAGGATCTGTTGCTTGTTGTGGCAGACCTTGCTGAACAATCAAACTCCTGGGCATCAAGCGAATGCTGGTATATTGCTATGATCTTGCAGCACCTTACAGGTGGCAAAAACAGACCAAAACTGCGTAGGAAAAAAGTTGAAGGGTTGAGGACCTTCTGTTGCATACAAAACAGTCATGCATGCAGATGAGGCATCAAAAAAATGCTTACTGCAGCGGCCTGACATGCATTGCATGTGATGCAGGCAATGTGCACTGTACAAAAAGCTCGGGTGCTGACCATTGGCATAGGAGACATGTGGTTGGCTGCTGCAGCAAGCGCCAAATCTGTCTGGTATGCGTTTGTGGGTGGAGGAGCCAGTTTGTAGTCATTGGGGAGCATTGGCCTTGCGCCACCCCCCATGAAACCTGGCATGCCAGCATTTGCTGGTGGGTGCATCGGGGCAGGCTGCACAGCAAAACAGCATGTATTCGCCCTGACCGCATATAAAGTCAGACTGCTGAGAGGTGTGCATTGTGTCTCTATGCAATGAACATACGCTGGTGTAGGTTGGAGAATGTGAGTGTGGGACAAACTGACTGCTGGACAAAGGTGATCGCTGCGTCAAAGGGGCTGCATGTTGCCTTGACTGGTATGCAATGCTGTAGGAAGCATCTGGAGCAAGTCCTTGCTGCTGTTGCAGGAGATAGTAGCAGTGATACTCACCATAGGAGCAGCCACCTGGACACGAGTGCAGCGGAACTGGTAATTGCCTCCATCGGTATTGACAACAGCTTCACAGTTCACTTTTTCTCCAATCTGCAGCATGGAGTCAAAGCTCTGCAGACTTGATGCCAGGTAAAAGGCATACAATCATGCATGCTGGGCAACATTGTAGCTTACCTGTGGGGGCTTTCCTATCACAACCTGATTTATGAAGAAAGCATTGCCATCAACTATGCCATAATTTGGAGGAATCAGCTCAGTCACCATGCCAGTCCACGTCTGTACAGCCAGGACAAGACCTCAGTAGACCTAGTGTGGACTGGTCATCTGTGGCATATGCAAAGTTGAGTCCTTGGCAACATAAAGCAGTATGCGACAGTTTGCAACACCACCTTGGGGCCTGGTATGCCTTGCATCTGCTGCTGTGGAGGCATTTGCTGCTGTGGGGGCATCTGCTGTGCTTGCTGCTGTGGTGACACCTGCTGCTGCCAGGATTGACTGTTCTGCTGGCCCCAGGGAGCGTTGTTGTTTGGCATGTCCTGCTGCGGGCTAGGGAATGGCTGCTGTCCTTGCTGGTGCTGACTGAAGTGGTACTGTCCTCCCTGTGGCATTTGAGGCGATGGCTGCTGCGGCTGCTGCTGCTGCTGTTGTTTTTGATGCTGCTGATAGTAAGGTGGAAAGTTTTGAGGCTGCTGCGGCGCAGGACCTCCCTGATTTTGCGGCATCCATGGCCTCCCGGACTGGCTGCCCTGGTTAACATCGCCTGTGGGCTGATGGCTGTTCCAGGGCTGCTGGTTTGGTCCTGCGTTTCCAAAACCCGGAAACTGTTGGTTGTTCTGCATACTGGACGGCGGCATTTGCCGCTGCTGATTCCAAGGCTGTGATCCGGGCCGAGGTCCTTGCTGCATGTCGTTGCCTTGGCCCGGCTGCTGAGTCCATGGGGCCTGATTTTGTGCGAACATGTTTGATAGAACAAGATGCAAGGCCGCGCTCACAGTCGACGGTTCCTTTGCGCATCAGGACCAGACAACCGACGTTGAGGAGCAAGAAGTAGGGTTTCGCTGGTTACTACTGGAGATCGAAGGTGCTCTATCGCTCCTCCCTTATTGCTTGGACAAGCAGAAGACACAGTCTGAAAGCAACCAGCTCTTCTGGGTGCCAAGCAGGCATGGTGTCAGGGGCGTTTTTTGGTGGTTGCATCGGGCTGGCGATCAACATGTACAGCAACGCGTTGCGCAAAGTCCCCTTGATGCGACAGCCATGGGAACATTTAATCGCCATCGGCGGAGGTGCATGGGCTGGCAAACAGTTGGTAGAATACGAGAACAGAACAGCAAAAGAGCTCGAAGGCATGCTTGCTAAAAGGGCAGAGCGGAACCAGAAACTTGAAGGATTTAACAGCTGATGACTGTGCATGCTAAGTCAGATGTGGGACCCGGAGTGCGCAAGCAGACAACCAAAGTGGTCCGTCCTGATTGGCAAAGGAGACACAGACATAGAGCAATGGGATTGAAATATACATGTCAGTTACGGTATATAGCGCTCATTGCATTTTTATGGTTCTCCTTATGTGCCATGTTCATGCCATGCTTCAGCAGAGACTGTATAGCAATCCTGTTGCTTGATACTCCCAGTGCAAGGCCCTATGCCAAGGCAGTGTGGCACCATTCAAACTTGCCCTGAGATATAGATGCTGCCTGTTTCTTTCGAACAGCTACAGTACTGTTTGTGACCTAAGATGTGCAAAGTCAAGTAAAGCAGTGCACGAGACTGTTTTAATTCTGGATAAGTTCTAGAATACTTTTCGAGACATCAATTGCGATATTTTGTCGCTTGTCAAAACATGGCACCAAAAGCTTGAGTCAGGTTCATTAACTGTACTAGTAGATTGTGTATGATCATGTTGATCATCTTCAGGTATGGTATGACACGGTTCACTTGCTGTAAAGTTTCGGAGTCAGTTTGACCATGGACAAAATCTCAAGCTGATTTGGTCAATTGCCTGGAACCATGGAAGAGCACAACACTGCAAAGCAACCGAGACGTATACCGCACACGTCTGTTGAACAATGCTGCAGTGCCATGCAGAGCGCCAGAAATTGAAGTGTAGCTGTACAAGAGGCAATTCTTTGGTATACATCATGTGTCCAAGCTTGTGCATATTGTGAACATGGTCACCCTCTTGATAGCTCAACGCATTGGCACTGAAGCAGTTTGATAGGGATATGTGTTCTGCTGAATCACTCTAAAAGCTTTGAGGAAATTGTTAATGATGCATTTTGAGAAAGTTTGATTTTCTAGAGAAATGATTATTCACAGCAGTACGTGGTTGCGGAAGTGAAAACATTGGTGGACGCCCCTTTTTATCTTAAGTTATTGTGAATTTGCAGGAAAGAACACCCCTTCTGTGGCTAGCCAGTTGGCATCCTTGGATTTTGCCTTTGCACACACTTCTTGCTGGCCTGTGATTGGCCGATTGAACTTCTTGCTGTGGGAGGACAAGTAAGAGCCTGTGTCCTGGTGCTTGAACTTGACAGGCTGGTCCTGCTCCCAGGTTGATTTCGATTTGTCCCATTCCAAAATCCATATATCGCCTGTGTCTGAGCTGTCAGCACTCCCAAATGCGCTGATCTGCACAATCAGAGCCTACTTGTAGACTCACATATTGGATTGCAAAACACAAAGAAGCCACTTAACAGTGCTTAATCAATAGGCCAGTGCGATATACAAAGTCCAGATTGTGGAGTGCACCTCTTGATTATTGGTTAATGGAGAAGGGAACAGATGGCTATGAAGCCATTTTTGAGTGCTGGTATGATATAGCTTGACCTTGCTGCCGCTACTCAATGGTGTACCTTGGTGGCAACTATCCACCTGCAACATCAAAAGAGTATGAGCAGTGCTCTGCTGTGCCATGGTAGCTTGCTGTCTGGCTTGCACAGTGACCAGGGTTTGTCACCTCGATCCCCCTGACTGCCCAGTAATCATTCGCGTCGTCACCCCCAGTGTAGCCAGTGACAGACTGCTGGCCACTGCCACTGCCATAGCTGATTTCGTGAGAGTGTAGGTTGACACCTGTATTTGCGTGCTGTAGCTTGATGACGCTGCCGCAGGTTACCTGTGCATCAACGTGTTTGAGTAATGCAGGTGTCCTTTGCAATGTCAAGACGTGCAACAAGCTTGCTGAAAGGAGTACCAGTGGTGTTGCGTTTATTATACAAGTTTGGCCGAGCACAATAACGAAGGACAGACACAGGAGTAACGGCAAGCGACGCATGATTGCTGAGATTTAAATTTTACAGCACTCTCGGTGCCTGCGAGTACTGCACTCAACAGAACCAGATCAGTGCAATCGAAAGTGTGCGCTGACGCTGCTGTGTCCCAATATTTAGGAACTTGGACTGGCGCTGTCTTCGTTGACGTTGACGTTGACGTTAATTGAACAGTGGGCTTTGCTCCTGCGTGTTGCGCTGCAACAGCGAGACTTCGAGCCATCGCATTACGCCGTACTTGTGACGCTACATCATGTTTCATCTGCTGTTGGTAACAACGTGTTTACTGCTGTCAGCAACAGCCTGTCACAGTTCCCAATGATTGTGATGATTGTGATACGACTGTACTATTCTATGCATTGCGACGAGTGTTTTGTTCGGTCACTTCATGTCATGCTCAGAAAATGTGCAGGCATGCTTGGAAGTGACGGTGGCAAATTCACAAGCTGTTGCAAATCTCGACAAACAACTCATGGCAGATTTGTCGAAACAACGTGGCTAACGAAAAGCAGGGTACTGAACCTACCTATGCTACAATGAATACAGTCACTAAGCGTGCCTGCATGAAGCATGAAATATATGCATGCAGAGCTATGCCATCTTTCCTAGGTTCATCATGCAACCCAGCAATTTATACATGTTTTGCCTGTGCCTCTGATCCTATGCTTGTTTGAGCCAGTTCTCAGGTCGAGCCGCAAGGCCAGTTCCCTCACAGCACCTGCCCTTTGTGATAAAAGCTATTGTACCCCTTCACCCCCAAAAACCCTGGGTATTGCCATCACTTCCCACTTCAGCCTCAGTCGGAGTCACATTCAACGTGTGTCCGTGACATGATCCCAGCAACAGCTTCCCCATATACAAAGAGCTTACATCTTGCAGAGTGCGCGCTTCTCCAATATCCTTCAAGTCGCCTGAAGGTGGTCGATTCATTGAATACCTTTGCTACTTAGAGCTCGTAATGCTTGCTGCATTGGTGACAGCTCAGCTTCTGGCGCCTCATCTGCACTGTCAGCTGGCACTGCAGAGAAGCCGTGCTGCTGTTCTGCTGCAGCCAAGCTTGGGATTCTGCCAGTGCCCAGCTGAGCGTGAAGCTTAGGTGTGTCAAAGCTGGAAGTTGACAGGCTATTGGATCGGCTCACTGACAGCACAGGTGTACTGCACAGGACAGCAGTGGCATGCTGGCTGGAGCTGGACTGACTCAGTTCTGGGTAAGCTTGAGTCAGCAACTCATCCGACTGAGACTGAGCCTCAGGTAGCAGTAAGCCCTGTTTTGGCGCCAATGGGGGGACAGCCAACAGCTGCGATGCTGGATGATCAGGAGTCAGCACTGCACCATCACTCAAGCTTTGGGTGTGCGAATGAGACCAGGGAACACCCTGAAGCTGATCCTGGCTGAGTGACTGCTGACCCTCTGCAGTATACCACTGTCTTGCCTGCTCGGCACGCTGTGACTCAGTGCCATGATAGGCCTCTTGAGGTGCCTCCGAGTGCTGAGGGTCTTTTCTCACACCAGCCTGAGGTGAAGCTTGGTCCGCAACATGCATGGGCATTGAAGCCTGCACAACATCAGCACACCATCAGTCTGAATGTGTCAGCTAATGTGCAAAGGCTGGACGAGTCTCAGATCAGCACACTCAGCTAGTCAGAGAGGGAAGGACTGCTCAGCTGGAGTTTCAAATTTGATGCAGGCTGCAAGTGACTAATGTGAATAAGCTGAGCACGAGCTGACAAGGATAATGTGCTGATGTCCAAATACACTGACCTGCACACTGATCAAAGCTTGTTGTCAAACTGCTCAGCATAAATATATAAGCATGCTGCACTAACAGTCTGTACAGTCAAACACCAACCAAGGTACTCATCAAGTACAGAAAGCAACAAGCATGCAATCACTCCATTTCACCTGGGCAGCAGTACTAGCCCCATCAGTAGCTTGCCAACTTTGGGACTGCTGTCCCTCTGCTTGCAAAGCGCTGCTTTCTCCAGCTGTCCTTGGGCTGTTCTGAAGCAAGCCATCAGGCGCAGGAGAGCCTTGTGGACTGTTTGCAGAAGCTGTGTGTCGATCACTCGTCGGGCCTTCTGGCTGATGGCCAGCTGCCAGTGCTGGAGTAGAGAACAAGTGGGCTTGAGCTGTGAAGCCAAGCACAGGACTTGTATGCTGAGCAGATCCAGTCTCAGGATTGCTTTGCTGAAATTGTCTCTGTGCTGGGAGAGATTCCGGCGATGGTAATGACTCCACATGTGGAAAAGAAATTTGGCGCTCTGCTGTCATAGGGCGCACTGTGTTTGAAGCTGCCATCGAGGGTGCAGCAAAGGCGGGAAACTGCATGGGTGAGGCAGCTTGGCTGCTGACCAGGTCATGCTCCAGAGCATGGAAGGTGCTGACAGGCCGCCAACGTGAAGCTGCAGCAGCAGCTGTCACTGTGCCAGGAGTTGTAGCAGAAAGCTGCGGTGCAGGAGCTCCTGCGTGCTGATGGTCAGCTGCTTTTACAGACTCGCTTGAGTGGCTTGAAGCTGCTGATGATGAAACAGGACTGACACGAGCTCTCTCTAACAAGACGTTGGTCGATGCTACAGTGTCGAGGAGCTGTTTGGGAAGCTGAGCGGGGGAGGTGTCCAGCAGGCTGTGGGGAGCTGTGTAAAGCCGCCGGGTTGCCCCACGTGGTAAGCCTGCAATCACCTATGAACCACACACAATTTTGCAGGGCAGGGCAGGGCAGGGCGGGGCAGGGCGGGGCAGGGCAGGGCGGGGCAGGGCAGGGCGGGGCAGGGCAGGGCGGGGCGGGGCAGGGCGGGGCAGGGCGGGGCAGGGCAGGGCAGGGCAGGGCAGGGCAGGACAAAACAGGGCAGAACAAGGCATAATGGGGTGGAGGCAGGCCAGCAGCAGAACAGGGCAGAGCAGATGTCAATCAAGCTTTCAGGCAATCACTAACCATCACAAGACAACTTTACATCACAGACAGCACAGCACAGCACAGCCAGGTGCCTCTACAGGTCTCATGCTACAGGCCCTCACCTGTAGCGAGCTGAGACAAGCACATGCTTGTAGGTGAGACTCGCTCCCTAGGGCTGTACCCATCAGCTGCTCAATGCAGCTGCACTCCTGCTGCAGCCGTTGCTCTTCTTCCTGGCTGCCTACACCTGCAGCCAAGTGGTCGTCAGGTTTAGGACACATCAAGCAAGCAGCTTGCAGACCACAGATGATGCTACCAACATGCTGCATGTGGCAGGTGCTTCACATGCAAGGGACTGCAGCGTACGACCATGCATGTGGTGTGTGTCGTCTGCACACTGAAATGCTTAAAAGTGACACAACATCATGCTGGTAGACACAACAAGAAGATACACACTGCAATGCTGGGTCTGCCCAGGTTGTATTATATGTCTAATATTGACACTTACAGGCCAAATGCGGCCCCAGCCTCCTAAATCGGATAACAAGAGCATTGACAGTGTTGTGTTCAACAACAAGGCGCGCAGTAAACAGTTTATGCTGTAAGCAGCTGCAGCAAGACCCATACTGCATGGCATTGAGAGATCACATAGGCTGTATGTATAGGCTTCTCAACATGACTATTTCTGGACTAGGGCAGTTGCCTTGATTGGAGCACAAGCTGGTCAGCTTCTTCAAAGCACTGAGCAGGGCAGGATGGGAACCAGCCTCCATGTGGCGCCAAACAGCAATGCTGCGTCTGAGCAGCTGCTGAGCCTCGGCAGACTTCCTCTGTCGGGCCTTTAGGGTCGCCAAATCTGCTAAAACCTGGGCCGATTTGGGGTGTATACTGCCCAGGGTTTGCTTCATTGTTCGCCAAGCCTGGCCCAGCATCACTTCTGCATCAGCCAACCTGCCAGGCAATAGTCACAACTTGTTCATCAAATCGATGATTGGCAGCAGCATACATGTTTCACGTGGTCTCCTCTGCTAAGAACCAGCAACAGGAGAGAACATGAAAGCTGACTTGAAAACAACAGGATGTGTGGTGCAAGTTGTGGTGTCTTACTGCCACTGTCGACTGCTCTCAGCATGGTAATAGTGAGCTAACTTAACGCCTTGTCCTTTCCTACCATGCTGACTGTATCAAGCGCAGCATCAACCGTGCGTTTCGCCACATGCGGCTATAAGAAGATATGTCTTATGCATCTGAGCCTTGCCCGTCTACAGAACCAGGCACCAGGCCCAGGCGGAGGAAGTAATGGGGACTCGAGGGGCTTGTTTGTGGGGAGGGGGTTATTGCAGGGATTGCAAACTGGTCCACAGAGAGCAAGCACGAGCCCCAAGCGGAGAAGAAGTAATGAGTTGAGGCAAAGGTTATGTTTGTGAGGGAGGGGGAGTCTTTTGCAGGGGGGGAGGGGGGGCGCGGTCATTTGGGGTGGACAGGGGTTGTTCACCTGTCTACAGAGAGCAGACAAGAGGCGAGGTCATGGAGCACAGCAGCAGTGTCGGGGTGTTGCATGCCCAAGGCATGGCTTCTGATGGCCAGGCATTGCCTCAGCACCGGCTCGGCTTGCTGCTTCAGTCCCTGGGCTTGCAGCGTGATGGCCATCTCCTGGAGAGTGTCAGCAACCTCGGGATGGTCCAGCCCCAGGGCAGCTTCCTGGATTGTCAGACAGGTCTGCAGCGCCTCATTCGCCTGCAGAGAATAAACATGTGTTGCTTTGTGAGGAAGAGGGGTCGAAGGGAAGGGGGTAGGGATGTCACGGGGGTTGGCACATGTCTTCCAGCATTGGTATTGAATAAGTAACAGATGATGAGAAGGTGTCATACAAATTAAGAAGATATGAGCTTCCCCACTGCAAAGGACATGCATTTCCCTTGACTGTAGATCACTGATGGCATGTGACCCATCCACATCTGCAGAAGCCAAAAAGTCTCAAGCGAAAGGACATACTGCTAGCATTCTGGACACAACATATTTTCAACGTCACAGCAACTTGATTCTTGGTTCTTGAAACTCAGACGTCGTTGAGGCAGCTGACAGCCTTGACAACAGTCCAAACAAGGGTTTTATAGTTTAAGGTCACAACAATTAGGAAATAAGGGGCACATGGGGGTTGGAAGGGGTTGAAACCTGGTGGTGTTGCTGCTGTTGCCGAAGTAGGCGAGCTTGATGAAGAAGTATGTGGGCCACGAGTGGGTGATCTGGCCCTAGGGCCCTTTCAACCAGATGCATACTGCCTGCCAAGCCCTGCAAAGCATAGGGCCGATCCATGCAGCCCTGCTCAGCCAGCTGTACTGCACACTGCACCTGCACACCCCAGACTGTGTTAGTTCCATTCTATGCTTGTGTCCCATGTACCATCAAAAGCAGTGTGTCTGCTCAACTTCACACAGGGATAAACAGGCTCTGCAGGCACCATGTAGAACAAACATACATCATAATAAATCGGCCAGCTTGCATCAGATTGGTAGCAAGCAGAAGCAAGCTAGAGCATACATGCACCACACGCAACTCTGCCACAGGGTCATGCATGATCATAATAAGGGCAAGTGTGTCAGCCACAACACCAAGGGCAAGTTGGGGGGGAGGAGGGGGGGGGGGGGGGTTACCTCCCCCAAGAGGTCCCCAGCCTCTACTGCTGCACGCCCAATGTGTGTACACAGCTGCTGCCTCTGATCAGCACTCAGCCTACCAACCAACACAAGGAAGGGTCAAGACTGAAGTAAAGCTTGACAACTGCCAGAAAGTCAACATGGATAATGACACATGTGCTCTTGCGTCACTTGCGCTGTGAGTCATGTGCCCCACACACAGTATCTCAGCAAGAAGCTGTCAGTTTCCAACACTGCTGTCAGTACTAGTTGAAGGATGCTTTCCTACCAATGCAGCAACATGAGTATACTTGTGCATTTCTGTGCACATGTATGACTGCTGTTCGTGTACTCACAGGAACCCATTAAGCAGCGCCACACAAGCGATGACATGATTGCAACTCAACCAGTTTTTGTCAGGTTACGCAGGTGTTTTTGTGTGACGTATACAGTTGTGAGATTGTGCGACTGTAACCGCGTTGACTCAACATGGACTAACCTGAAGTTCAAGACATCCACGTGGTTGGAGATAATTTCAACAACCACTGGCAAGGCTTTTGCAGGCAGGTCCTGAGCCAGGGCGTTTAGCAGACCGTCAATTTGCCCTCGGCTTCTGTCTATCATCCACAGGGCGCTTACCTGAAGCAGGCATGCAGTCAGGCACAGACTGCAAAGGAAAGATAAGAAAAAGCCAAAGAGTCAGATACAAAATCTACAGTGGAAGCCACCTGACAAGAGTATGTACTGCACAATTTGTAAAGGCACAAGCACCAACAAGCATGTCATTTTATCTACATGACTTGTGTGTTGTGGTCATGTGTTTGTTTTGTGTTTGTGTTTGCAGAGGAGAGACACAAAGACAGCAACAAACAAATAAAACCAGACACAAGTCACACAGACAGGGGCTGCTTGATGCTTGTAGGCTTTGCAACAATCATTGCACATTCATGACCACCATCACCACCACCACCATTAGAGACTCATGACCACCATCACCACCATGCCCCAACCATGAGCCAGAAAGTGATGGCATGATTGTCATTGATATGACATGAGCGTGAGCTGAGGACAGTAAGCAACAAAGCATGGACTAAGCCTGTGACCCTTGGTACTGCAGGTCTGCATGGTGCACTTGTATAATCAGCGTGGCACTGGGCACAACATGTACAAGAACCAAACCACGTATGTCTGAGCTTGTTGCTCTTGATACGGCGTCTGGCTCTTGCAAGTGTTCTACTCAGTGCCAGGCTTGTCAATGATGTGCGCCACATGAGACTGCAGTACCAACCCGCAATATTTTGAGTGTGCCTAGTGTTTATCCTGTTGTAGTTTCAAGTCGGGGAGTCAGGTCTTCCCAGAGAGGTGACCAGTTCCGGGAGCACCCTTGCAGAGCAACAATACAGGCACCCACCAAGAACTGAGAGCAAGCACAAGATGATCTAAGCATGAAGCATGAGCACTTCTGCGCTTAGGCTCTGCGCTTGAGTGTTGCAGATTCATATAGTATACATCTAGAAGGTGAGCCTGATACTGAGCAGAGCATTCCCATGAACTTAGACACTGTGCCCAGAGCAACAATGAATTGTTTATGTTGATGTTCTGTCCAGCAATGAATTGTTTATGTTGATGTTCTGCCCAGCACCAAGCTGAACTTCTCAATGTACACCATGTGAGGCTTCAGTGTGCCTTGACAACTGGACTTGTCCGAAAATTGTGGTAATTCCAACCAGGAGGCCGGTTGCCAGGTTTTCCCAAAGCTGGGAAGCTAACAGGCATAATCTTATTTGGCAGCACCCTTGCAGGCAACTTTGCAGCACTCATGCAGACAAACACTTGAGATGCTCATAAACAGGTCGTAGCACGGGCCTGAGCACAATCACGCTGAACATGAAGCTTTGCATCAGTCTGGGAAACAGCAGAACATCAAGAGGAATCAGATGCCATATCCTTGGCTAGCTGCTTGGATACGACACTTTACTCATCCTGGTGTTCTGCCGGGTCAATTTGCCTTGAAACTTGGATCTATCCTATTGCAATCTCAATCCAGGGATGAGTTGCTAGGTCCTCCAAACGTCCAAAAGCTAAAATGCATAACACAAGTTTGCAGCAGCCTGCAGATTAGCAGATGCTGGAAACAATCAAGAGCATGGGCATTAGCATGGGCATGGGCATGTAGCTACTGGTATTACCTGAGCATGAGCAGAGTAAAGCGCAGTGGCTGTGGCACAAGTTTGAAGGCAGGCTTGGGACCATCCCAGCAGGCTGGGACTATACAGGGCGCTTGGCTGCTGCTGTGCCAGGGCTGCGAGGTGCGGCCCTAGGTAGGGCTCCACTTGATAGGTTTTGTGGGCAGGGTTCTGCTTCAGGAAGCCCAGTCGGTGCAGCTGGTGGATGATGGACTGTGCTTGACTAGGCTCCACTGCGTAATGACACAAGCGTTCGTATTAGCACAAGCAGACTGCAGCACAGCAGCACTATTCTCTGTGGCAGCCTCTAGAAGGTGAGTATGTAGAGCCAGGGCCAGGAGGGGACCCCATCAGGCACCCTGCTGTGCTTCCCACTGGTTGAAACATCCATGTGCTACACCCCTAGAGTATCCTCACACAAGTAGATCTGGCTGCAAGCAGCACTCTGCTAATCTCTGCAGCATTTTTATGCAGGCAAAGACAACAGCTCTATGTAGCCATGATGAAACCACGAGCACGACACAAGACGCCACCATGAGCAAAACACAGGACGCCATGCCATGCCACAAGCAGCAGCAGCAGCAGCAGCAGCAGCAGCAGCAGCAAGCAACACTGGCATCAGCACATTGATGCTTACAGGTTGACGGCAGCACGCTTGTTGCCATTTCCAAGGTGATGGCCAAGGGAAATATGGACAGCCGCAGCAGCCCTTCCTTCTCGTCCTGACTCAGCATGTGCAGGAGCCACTTGGGCAGTGCCCCTGCTTCTTCTGCTGCAGACCTGTCTTGCATGCTGCGCAGGAAAAGGCTGCTGCTCATCTGCTTTTGCAAACCTGCAGGAAGGTGGGAGTTAAGAGCGGCGGTGGAGCCTGAGGTCCAAATGTGTGGAATCTGACCATAGCCCGCAAAACTGCAAGTAATTCTCTGATGACAGCGGTCCAGGAAAAGCTTCAGGTGTAGAGAACAAGGCATAATCTCTCTGAGGTCCTGTTGAGAACTGCGAGAAGGGGAACTGTCGAGGGGGCCCTAGACAGAGGGGGGGCATTGGAGCCCTTCAAGCAGCTTGCTGAGACTCTGTGAAAAACCTGAGATGCCATGCTGCTTGGGCCCTGACCACATGCCAACCAGCCCGCCCGCCCCCCATGCCCAGCCTGGCTCACGCAATTACCACACCCAGGTGGCTGCATAACTGTGCTCAAAGAGCTTACCAAACAACAGTATGGACTGAATTGCAAACCAGTCTCAAGCAGAGTCTTTTACTGCTGATTGAAGTCATACCAGCCGTGTTGTTCAGAAGAGCTTGCAGGCTCAAGCAGCCCTGTGCAAGAGCCCTTCCAGCAATGTGGACAAGGCAGGGCTGCTGCCAACAGGCCTCTACCACAGCCTCCAGCTGACTTGCAGGCGCTTGAATGTGCCCCAGATTGCCCTGAAGTAAAGCCACCCCAACAGCCCTGCAACAGCATCATGTCAGTAAACCGTAGACTGCAATGTGTTTTTGGTTCTGTATATTTGGACAGAGAATAGCACAATGCTACCTGACAATAAGTCAGAGCGACACTACACCTGACAGAGGGGCAAGACAAAACCAAAGCAAGCATGACTCTGCAATGACAGGGGCATATCAATCAGGGCAGGGCAGGGCAGATGGAAAGGGCACTGGGCACATCATTGACAGGCTAGCAACAGCGAGCAGAGTTCAAGAACTTCAAGCATGTAGGGGTCAGGGGTGGGGTACCTAGACATATGAGGAGGGGTGTCAACAATCCACTGGCTGCGTGACATCGTGCATGCCCCTGGTAGCATCACTACAATCTGTACATTGGCTGTGTCTGCCAGTATGGTAGACAGCAGCTTGACAATGCACTCAGCATCCTCAGGCCATTTGAAGCTGTTGCAAGCATCCACAACCAAGCCTGCAAACGGACGGCGGTGATGATTCCACCAGCCAGCAGCAGCAGCAGCAGCAGCAGCAGCAGCAGCAGCAGCAGCAGCAGCAGCAGCAGCAGCAGCGCATTCCATGCAAGTGCATAAGCATATAAGCAGGTGTGGGAAAGGACAGTGCGTGGCAGCAAAGCATCATGCGTACTTTGCTTTATGGTCAGGCGCCAGGAGAAGAAAGTACATGCATGCAGGATTGAGCATTGCCTCTCAACAAAATGCTCGTGTGCTGCATGTGTAGCAATTGAAAATCTGACATTGGCTGCAAGGGCAGGAACATGGCATTGCATGGTAATGGCATTGCACGGTCAAAATAATAACAATAATACTAATTGATTACACTTTCCAGCACAAGTGCTAGGTGTGTGTGGCACAAGTCATGTCTCGCCAGGGCATTGCACGGTACATCTGGACCACATGACATAATACAGCGAACAGCGCCATAGCATGATATGACAACGCGCATAAGCTATGCTGAGCATGACATTCAACCTTGGCAAGCATGAGAAACCAAGATGTGCTGTGTGTGCAAGTGCATGTCATACCAAGAAATCCAGCAGAGGCAGGCCGGCTTTTCAGCCAGCCGCAAATGCGTAGGGTCTCATCTACAGAGGTAGGGTAAGAGGGCAACCCCACAGCAGCTGACAGTCTGGCTGCAGCTTCAGCTTCATTAGCAACTCCTGCCATCTCTGCATATGCTACTTGGCTCCACCTGAAAGAAAAAGGGTACAATTGATTTTATCAAATTACATCTACAAGCTGACATGGTACAAAAATGACATGGCCAACATTGGGATAGGCAAGATGCATATTGGTGTCTTGAAATTCTATTCTACCAGCCCGCCAGTTGCATGTAGACATGTCATGCTCCAGACTGTACAGCTCACCTGCCAGATTCTAGCATCTGCCTGGCAAGGCCAAATGCCAGCGATCCTGTATCACTGGCCTTAGACTGCAACAGGGCCACGCCAGAGCGGCCCTGCCCTCCGAGGCTAAGCGACGATTGCAGAGTACTGTAAATATCTCTGCTTGTCTGAGAGAGTCTGTCCTCCAGGCGGCAGATGGTTTCATGGAAGCTGGCCAAAAGAGCATCCTGCTCACATCGCCAAAATCCTGCACATGTTCATGAAAGCGTCTCTGGTAGTGTCACACAGAAACATCTATTGATGTCAAGTCCATAATGCTATTGACTGTGTACCATTTTTTATCATCATAAGATCCAAACACAGCTTTAAGTAACGCAACCACCTTGCAAAAAGCGAGACAGACACACAGAAGCATCAAACGGAACCCCTGGTTGTGCGGGGGGGGGGGGGGGGGGGGCTCGGGGGGGCGGGAGGGGGGGACAAGGTGACAGACCTGCAGCATACAGCTGAGCCTCAATACTACGGCGGCTGGCCTGCTCCTTTGAGTCTGAGTACAGCTCGCCATTGGTTTCCATGATGTCAATCCCAGAGTCCAGCAGTTCCCGCTGTGACAGCCCACTGTTGCTACGCAGCTTCTGCCGCTTCGTAGTCTCCAAAAGCCTGACCAGAGTCAACATGGTCACTGGCGTTGGTATCTTGAAGCTTCACGCATGTTGTACTGTCACGCAAGACAATGTGGTGTGATATAGGACAGTGCAAATGCAGCACACAGTCACACAGGGCAGAGCGTAGCACAATGCAGCATGCTACAGCTCAGCACAGCATAGCATAGCACCATATATTCACAACCAAGGAAAACGGTGAACGACATATTGTCCAATACTGTGTTGTCACTGGCGTTCTACAACCAAGCCCACAGCAGCCACAGAGTATTTCTCAGAGGGCAGCCCACATGGGCATGCAGCACATAAGCTGCAATGTTGAAGAGAAACGCTTCTCTTCCGCCTGTTGGGAATGAGCCACAGACACTTACAGCAATGCTTCAAGCAGGTCATGCAGTAACATTGCAGAGAGCGGCGCTCGGGGAAAGGGGAGGGCGCAAGGGGGTGGGGGTCGGCCGGGGGGCTTTGAGGGTACTTAATTGTGTACGTAGTGTGAGAAAACCACACAAAAGCGTGACCAAGTAGTATGAGTACCCTGCTCATTTGCTGCCACACTGCATGCAAGAGGGCAACAACTAACCTCTGGAAGGAGTCTGGGATGCTGAAGCCAGGAGGAAAGGCCTTGTCGATCTCTGCAGCTGTGGTGTGATCACACGCTGATCCTGAAACTGCCCCTTGGAACATTCGTCTGCAGGGATGCAGCTCAAGTCTCAGGCACCCAGAACTGCTTCACTGATAATCAGGCATGGCTTAATGCTGCTATGACACATGGCTTCAGAGCAATGACTCAGTGTGCTGCTTGCAGGTAGGCAGGGCTGACCAGAGAGCTTCATGATGACAGTTTGCTGGACAGCACTCATGACCAATTGCCACAGACAAGTCAGCACAACTTGCCTGTTGTCAATGACTGTCACAGTTTGGCGCATGAGGGCGTTTGTATCTGCCCCATGTAGGGTGGACGGGAATGACTTCCAGAATCGTGCCCAGGGCAGTTTCTCGTTTGGCCCTGCTGCCCTGACCCAGAAAAGACGCATGCTAGTGTGGCGAATGACCTCATGAGCGCCCCGTACTTCATTTGCTTGATGCTCCTGCAGAGCGACGGGATCAAGGTAACGGTATCAGAAACAAAGGATAGCTGGGATAGCTGCAAGCTTTGCTGCCTATGTTTCATTCGCCCTTGCGCATCTGTGCTGCTTCTTATGGGTGCTGTTTGAGCTTATCTTTCTGCTTAACGATCAGTCAAGTGATGCCATCTGTAGACTGCTTCCTCTGTCCATGCTTTAGGATATCTATACTTGAGTGCCATCTTGAGTGGCAAACAAGTGATCAGGAAGGCAGACATGCATATAGAGCGTCAGTTGCTCTATAAACCCTTGTTGATATTGAAGCTAGATGTTTTTGGCGGAAAAGCTTCATCATCCACAGGCTTGCTGACTTATTGAATGAGTATATGGAAACATCTAGCAACATGGCTGGGATGATCATCGGCAAGCTTGCCGATGATGTTCTCCTGTCGATGCATGAGCAGCAGTCCAAACATGCACTAAACAGGGGCTCAACAAAAATTCTCCGCCATCACATTGGCAGCAGGTGTAAGAGTACCAAAAACAAAGCCTGACCTGCAGCTCTAGGTCAACAAGCTCCAGAAAGGCAACGTCCTCAAGACCTGGCCTGCATAGATCTTTCAGCAAGAGACAGTCTGTGTCTGTCTGCAGGCCCGCCACGCCTCCAAGCTCCAACAGGCGGCCTCTCAGAACATCAGAGTCATCACGCCAATCAGGCTGTGACACCTCCTCCTCTGGCACACCTGCTGCGCTGTCAGGCTGACTGTACTGGGACCTGAAAGACCTGCCAGCTTGACCTCCTGCTACGCCTGCTACGCCTAGCAAAGTTTGAATGCCTGCTTCGCCTGCTATGCCTGCCAGCTGTGCCAGCTCAGCATGTAGCTTCCTCATGCGAGTGACGTCGTCTACATGTCCTTCCAGCCTGAGAAGCCAACCAGGCTCGCTGAACACAGCCACTGTCTCCACAGCTTCAGACAGCAGCTCGGCAAACTTCTTTGCCACGTTGTCCTTGGTGCTTGACTGGTTGCTGGTCAAGAGCAAAGCGTGCACAGCGTGGCAGGCACAGAGCATGAGCTGCTGGCAGTTGTGCTGGCAGTAGACGGCTGACTGAGCATACTGTAAACCCTGCAGCTTGACACAGAAGTATTTGCATGTCAACACTTTCTTGGGTACTGCATCATCTCCTGCATACCCTTCTGTGTAACGAGCTAGCAGCATTGTAGGCTATCAGATGGCCACTCCTAGCTCGTCAAACGGAAGGGTATGCAATGCTCAAGATAGCATTAACACGCAGCAAGCACAGGCAACAGAGGAAGGCTTTCTTGTTTGAAAGGCCGTCATGTCGTCGGGGGCCCAGCATTTAGCATGAAGGAAAATCACGCAATACTGAGGCTCAACAACAAGTAGGCGTAGTGCAGACACACCTGACGCAGGAGGTCTGCCTGTTTGACAACTTCCACTGGCGCTTCATTGCGACCATCTGTTACATCTAAGATGACAGATGAGATGTGGTGCTCCAGGTTGATGCTGCCTGGTCTGGGCGGTGGTGCTGAAGCCCCTCCTTCCCCCACAAACACACGGCCTGGCTGCTCGTGTGGCACAGGGCCACCTGAACAAGAAGCAGGGCTTCAATCTGTCAGCGCATCTTAGTTTGAGCAGAAGGTGTTATGCTATTTCGGCAGGTGACCTGCATCAAATCCTCATCACAACACCGTGCTTAGATCCAGGCTTACCTCCTGCTTAGGTGAGCTCAGCTGCACCGTTGCCTGTGCTTACTACACACCTAGTTGCCAAGACACTGTGGATTGCTTTCGCTTTGAGATGTCATTCCTGGGCGGAGAATAGTGCAAAGGACCACCGCAGCTGTGTTACGCTGTTACGTCGGTGCGCTGCAATATCAAGTCATGCATGCTTTGATGGATACAGAACAACCTTGTGACAGATGATGGCTCGTTACAAAACAAGCAACAGCCACGCTCAGCTCTCTTTGGGTAAAAAATGTATGTATGGGTGGACAAGGACACATTGCTACCATAAGTGCTGAAAGGGAGCTTACCTGGAGCTAAGTTGTGAGCTTTAGCCAAGCCATGCTTGCTTTTGTTCCACCACACCTCAGCCTCCTTCTTGCTGTACACATTGCGGTTGAAGCGTATGCGTAAGAGCTTGTTACGGCCGTCAGCCTGGCGCTCTAGGGTAAGGTAAATTCCCTGCATGACAAAGAAGAAGAATGACGCTGAACGTCTTCATATGGAATGCTTTCAACTTCAGCTGATCAATTGCGGGGACTCACCCAATCCAAATGCAAAGATAGCTGCTACACTGCAATTGCTGTATCAAACAGGATTAGACATGGGCTGCAAATTTGCAGTTCAGAAATGCATAAGCATGGGTAAACAGAGCATTCAAAGTGCAGCACAGCTTGTTTAGCACAGCACAGCACTCAGGATACAGCACTGCTTAGCAACCCCACCTTGGCAGCACGCTCCACAATGCGACCATTTCTGGAGACAGTGCTTGGGGGGGCAGTAGGGACAGGGCCAAAGGCTTTCTTTGTTCAGCCCCGTCCTGAATGGAGTCACATGATGGAGAAGACTGGCGCCCTGTGTATGGTAGCTCCTGGCGATCTGGAGTAGATGAACTCAACATGGGGTGTGCGTTTGAGTCGCCAGTATGGATGGCAGACATTGGCTGTTGCTGAGAAGGTTCCATGGCAGTATGGTGCTGTTTCGAGGACTCGTGCAAATATGTACTGCCAGCATACGTGGCATTGCCTGCAGGATACTGACTCTGCATTGCAGACGGGTGTGTCAGCTGAGGAGGGTCAAGCTCAGGGCGAGTCACGCTGTGGCCTGAGTGTAGAGCTGATGTTGGCTGATGGGATGTGTGGAGCATGGGGTACACTGTACTATGGCCAGAATGCAGTGCTGCTGGTTGCGCTGCTGCTTGGCTGTGGCCACCGCCTTGCATGCTTCTCAGCAATGCTGAGTTGAGCTCTGGCTGGGGCCTTGTGTCGCCAGAGTACAGCCAGATGAGGATCTGAGTTTGCTGCTCCTGCTGTTCAACTTATCGTGCTTTATGGCACCATGCTGGACTGCTGGGCCTTAGTCATGCTGTCGCCCGTGTACAGCGCTGGCTGTGTGGAAGCCCCGCTGTGCAGCTGCTGCGAATGGAGTGATGGGTGTTGCTGACTTGATGGCTGACTGTTTGGTGGAAAAAGGGCGCCAGTTGCAATCTCGGGCGCCCACTTGGAGTCATGGCTACGACGGTACGGGTTGTGGGGAATGCCTCCATGCTGGGCCTGCACAACCAAAGCAGCACTGCAGCAATGATACAAGGCAACTTGAGCTAGCAGCTCAGCCATCAGCCAGCAGCTTAGCAGCCAGCAGCTCAGCCAGCAGCTCACCAGTAGTTGCACCCCTCATCCCCAGATAATGGTTGGAACCTTGCTTTGGGCAAGGCTGACAGCACGACAGTATGGTCAGATGAAATTGCAAAGAGCTGACAGGGTGTTGACATGATGTTGGCAGGGCTCTAGCTCTTCAACGCCAAGTTGAGATGTTTGTGCCAATGCAGCAGTGGTGATTTCCTGTCCGTGAGAGTTAAAGTTGTATGCCACATGATGCACAAGTGGAATACAAAACGCATGTGAATGGCTGACCTGACTTGACTGATTTTGACTTGGTCGCCCAGACGCTGAGCCTTGTGCTTCATACATGGATGCATCGCTAGCTGCAAGATCTTGTGTGATGGCAAAAGATGAATACCCACGCCCCTGGTTGGGCCGCGGGGGACCTGCACATGAAAGTATGCTGATATGTCGTTCTCAGGGATTTTCAAAGAATGCAGAGCACCAAAATTGCCAGGAGGGCGTACCTCGTCTGGCAGGGTCGCCACCGGTGCAGCAGAGCCACTTGTTGTTCATAGCGGGCGGAGCTGTGGTCGTGTAAGTCTACCTACTGTTTCCAAGCCAGACAAATCGGCATCATCCAACGCAGTCGCAGTCCAAAGAAGCAACTGCAGAAAGACAAGTGCTATGTATAGTGGCGTCAAGAAAGAACAGTCGTTGCATCTGCAGGCGTGGGGCCACGGCTGCACAACCTTGACTTTCTCCTGAACTACGTGTTGCTTACATTGTTGTATGAGGCTTAAGGTTCTCCGCTGTGCAAAACCTCCTGGCACGGTGCTTCCTCGCAGTCCTGTGACCTGATCACTCAGATGGCACACGCGGCAGGTCTGACAAGTGAGCACAAGCCGACGCAGATGTGGGTGTCCTTTGAGCTGCTTCAGATGCTCCCTCCAGGGCATGCCAAGCGCGGGCCAGGGTCTGCAAATAGGTCCATCAAAACCGGCCATCGTGGGCTCTCACAATGGCATTTTTTGCAGTGAGGTGACTAATCGTAATGACTGATATCGGTGGCTCTGCAACACTTGTTGGCTGGGGTTCCTAAAGGGGTTCCTTGCCTTGTGCCTGAAGATTTATGTTTCGCTGAGGATCTTGACTGCCTACTCAAGACCGCTTGTGGGTGTTCTTTTTCAGATAGTACACATCTGCCTCTCCTGAAGATATCAGCAAACTGCTTTTCAGCGGTCGTGGCCGGCAATATATGTTTTTCAGCTGCAGCCCAGTCGCAGTGTTTTGTAGCTACAGCGACAGCTACAGCGACAGCACAGACAGCGACAAGCTCCTTATTTCATTGCATTTTGCAGGGCATTTGCAACCACCTCTTTAGGTGATTATAAAAACACTTGTTGGCTGGCGTATAAAAATTCATCTCTGGACTGTGTCTGGATGTACGGTGTGACGGTATCACAGAGGCGTAACTACGGTCACCAGGCGTACGAATGTGTGGATATGCGTAAATGTTGCGTGGCTCATGCAGCCTTCGACCATCTGCAGAAAAGACAGGGAAGACTCTGAGTGGTAGCAAGTTTTCTTGCTATTTGATAGCAGTTCAAAAACTTGAGGCATTTTTCACAAAACCTGTCAACGCAGCCGAGAAGCTTAGGTCAATCACTTGGCCAAGGCGCTGCCACAGGAGAGCAAGAAACAGCACATGTATGCATGCCATTGGGCTGGGGCCAACGAAATTGTATCAAGCAGCATTTTGGCTCTGTCTTGTTTCTGACCACACTGCCAAACATGCAACAATAATAAATTTTTTGTGTCAAGCAGCTGGCACAAATATCGACTGCAAACTTTAGCAACTCAATGACATGCTGACTGGGATGCTCGCCAGCAACCCAGTTAGCCAACCCTGCCTACATATGTGCCCAGCTGTAATGGTCTGCGTGCTATGTGTTGCAGCGCATGGCTCTAAGGACGAGTCATGCGGGGAAGAGTGATGCCGCCTGTGGCAGCTGGTGGTCACAAAAGAACACACCTACAGTGTGATTTACACGCTACCAACATACGAATAGACTAGCTCGTTACACCAGCAGTAATCGCCTGAAAGTCAAAATCTTCACAAGTGACCATGCACCTGATTTTGCTCTTGTCTACGTAGTAGTACTCAATGCACCAAGCTGGTACTCTTCAAGCTGCTTTGTGCTTGTTGAGCTGGACACTGGCCTCAGCTGGCCTCTCAACACCAGATGTACTAGAGTCATGTTGTCTTGCATAACATCCACGAGCTGCTGCAATATTTGTTTCAGATAACCTGGCATTCTTGTGTCTGCATGAACCAAGTTGTCAAAGTAACATGTTACTTTGTACAGTTAAGTAACATGCGTCTGACCGGAGGTGTTACTGTACACATCATGAATGGCATGTGCCACTGTAGCTGTTGAGACGGGATGTCAAGATCATAAATAAGGCATCTCCATTCAGGTGCATTCAAGCTGAAGACTCAGAGCCTGCCCTGATTGTGCTCAAACAGTTGTGCGGCATCTGCACTGAGGTCAACGAGATATCTTTGTTCAGCCACAAAAAGTCTGAGAGGTTGCATTGGATAATCTTAATGACAATGCGTTATTCAAAGACGGGTCCGTGCGTATGTAGGTGTCTGCCTTGATACTATGTAATGTTCCTGCTACACTTGGGTGTTCTCCAGGCTGACAATCATCTGTTGAAGCGGTGTTATAGCCCGAGTTTTTGCATTCACTATACAAGTCTGTTTACCTTATGACATGTCAAATTTGTAGGATTCATGCTTGGCATGTGACACTCTGTAATTCAGACCTTGGCAAGCGATCCAAGGGTGACTCAGCTGTCGCATTTGCATGCAATGCCCTACGTGTACAGGCAAAGACATGACCTGCTATAGAGATGCTATAAGGGCTCAAGTACATCCAGATGACACAGTATTTTACCCAGGAGGTAGACATCAGATGCTTTCGAGTACTTCGTATCTTGGAACAAGTTTCAATCCTCCAAGATGGGAACTCCATTGAAGAGATCGCCAGTGTTAGTACACTGCATTACGGTCACCAAATGCAAGGGCAAATTTGTTGCTGATAGGTACTTCACGACATACGTGCTCATGCATTACAGATACACCACATCATGATAAATCTTAGGCAAAGACTAGAAAAAACGAGACTACCCAAGACTACTACATAACTGGGCGACTTCATGCAAGCACCACAGAACCCCCATAGATAGGCAGCTTGTTTGCTTCCCAGTGTAAGAGCAAAATCAGGATGTCCTTTTTTATTCAAGGCCTCCCAAACACACCAACTGGCACAGACTTTATCCTTTTTCTCTCTACCTCCAAGTAACAACAGGCTGATCGTTACCTATTATGACATGCTTGCATGTCTATAAATACTTCACTGCCTACGCAACATGACGCTCATTTGGTTGTGCACCAGCCACTCCACAATCCTGCCCTTGGCAAGCAATCCAGGGGTGATGCAACAGCTGGACTGCCGTCCAAGCCTGCCCAACAGGCAAAGAATATAGCTGCTTGAAAGCTATGCCATCAAGGCTCAACTGCTGCCGCATTGCTGGAAGATCACATAGTATTCTGCCCAGGAGGCAGATGTCAGATGCTTTTGTATATTTTGTGTCCTGCAATAGACCTTCCCAGATGGGGTTGAAAAAGTGTGGTGTCCTATCTGCACGATGACATGTCTCCAGATCCAACAAAAAGTAGGCCCTGCCAACAGTGCATGCTACATTGGGCCACTGCAGGTCCCGGTGCACCAAATCAGCCTGCAACAAAGAAGACCAGACGTCATTTTCATCCCACAATGGGAATGCCACACACTCTGTCAAGGTGACCATCCAAGGCAAATGCATGGATGGATGGTGTATCACATGTCAAAAAGCGCAGAACAGGTCTGCATCCAAAATGTATGAGATTCCACAAAGACTAACGAAGCTGTTGGGAGAGACTAACAATCCAACACTTTGCATCTGATGTGATGGGCACGCTGCACAATGTGAACCCAAAAGGTCACCTGGTGCAGAGCTTGCAAACCATGTAGGCAGCCATGAGCTGCCCGTGCCAGTTGTGCTTCATCCTGTGGCTTAGCGTCTGCACCACGCAGACTCACAGGCGCCATCACAATGCTGTAGCGGTCGTTGGTGGATTTGGCATTGACAACTTGTGTTTGGATCGAGAGGACATATGAACAACAGGGCCTTCAAGTGCATGCACAATGCCAGCTTTGTCTTGTGTCACTCTATACACTTCTTCAAGCAGCCTAATGTTTGTGCACCAAGCAGCCTGAAAGTTACTCCAGCCCTTGATGACTTTGTGCACAGTGAGATCTGATTTGAAGATCCTGCATCAACATCAACTGGTTGGCCCTGTGAGTTCACAGACTTATGACTGAGGCAACACATCAAGCACATGCTTATAGTCTGAGCGGTGCATAAAGAATCTGGGAAGAGCACAGAAACAACTGTACGTGACAGCAAATTGACTGGCAGCACTCACAGTTCCCGGATGTAGCCATGCTCAGGATAACTCCTGACTTGCAGCTGATCCAACGGCAAGATTTCTTGAGGAAGGCAGCTTTGCACTGCCCGCAATATTCTGTGAAGGTTCAGAGCTGCCAACAGCAATTGAACACACCCTGACAACTTATTCAGCATAATCTTTGACCCCACAGCCTTTGGCTGTACTACATTGTCACGCTCAATGATGTAGAACTGGATTTGTGTCTGGGTAGCAGCAAAGGTTACCAGATATGGTAGCTGGCCACAGTACATCGTAGACCACCAAGCTGTTTTGGCTGCAATACACAGAATCGAAGGTTACAGCTTCAAAACTGTCCCACAGCTTGTGTCCTACATGCTAACGTTGGGTGTGACAAGTAGGGCACGTACAGTGCAAGCGTTTGGCATCACCATCACTGATGCGTAATGCAGGCCTTATACCCCAATGTGGACACCAAACATAGCAGAAAACAGTAAATAGCACAGCGTAAGCACAAGCAGCTCAATACCTTTCAGATCCGCCACCGCCTCTGTCAGAGAATCAGGCTTTTCCTCCCATTTCATCAGAAGTCTATGGTCATGTCTGCTGCAAATCACACCATCAGGATGCAGGCTCGCACTTTTTGCTGACAACATAGTCATGGTGCTGTCCGGATCGCCCTTGTCACGCATTGCCTCAAAGCCTTGACAGGATTGAATAGCTAGCCCATCAAATCCTTTCAACGGATTAATGAGGCCCGCATTAATGCTTTCCACTGTGTCTTGCTCGCTGCCTCCAAGCCAAAGCGCAGACGTGACTTGATAAGAGACAAGTCTAGCTAGCTTTGTGCCTGAGCCATCATTCACAACAAAATTTTGTTTTGAGTTGGTCGCCAAATTGTCGTACACATCCTTATCGACTGGAATGAGATGAGCAGGCTGCGCAAACAGTATGTTTGCAAGCTGGTCAGGAGTTTGTGGCAAGGTAGGCAACGCCGGCTGCAGGAGAGCCTCGCACAGCATCTCTGACATGTCCTCAACACTAGCCACTGCAACCAATGAAATAGAGTCACGACATTCTACCATGTGCAACTGACTGTTTCCAGTAACATGCCAAGCAAGCAACACTGAAGTCTGTTCAAGTGCACTGGCGTCAAAGGTTGAGCCTGCTTTGAGTGCGCCAGGATGCTTGTGGTGCATCTGCACTAATTCAAACAGACAGGCTGGCATGGAAGTGCAGAAACTGAATCAACTGTTGCTAAACACAAAGTGATCATTAGTACACGCTGCTGTGTCTGCAACAAGAGACAGGAGACATTTTGCAGACCATTGTATGCCACAAGGTTTCAAAGGTGTCAGTCCACTGCAATCAGACTGTTGGATGTCATGAAAGCAGATGCAGAGTAATGCTAGGGATCTGTGTGCACCTGTGCACAACATGCACTGAAACACAGATGAGAAGCAGCAAACCTTGAAGCATTGACAATGGCAAGTTTTGCATTTACAAGTGGTTGCTATGGCAGGACAATCAAAGACAAGCATTGCAGGTGCCAAACATGCAGCGTGCTAACGCCCGAGCATCAACTTCATACTCAAAGCATGCGTAGCTATATTTATTTCTCTGCAAAACTTCCTGCTATGTGCATGTACTGACCGGTGTACACAAAGTATGCTTACGCCCCAAACAAAGCTGCATGATACACAGTCCACTGGCAAAGCTCACCCTGAATTGGAGGTGCGCAAATACAGAAAAGCATTTGCAAGCCACACACAAGACTGAGAAGCCAGAACCTCACCTTGAGTCCCTGCTGTAGCTTTTATGTCTTTGGCATGTAATGCTGATGTGACCCCAGCTGCTATCAATTCTTCCTTATCAGCATTTGCCAGCTGCCGTCTGGTGGCCAGTTGACCACAGCGCAATTGCATATCGACCATAATGTGGGTTCAGCTCGCCCAGAAAGGCTTCAAGCTCTGCTTCACTTGCAAAGTGAGCCATGCTTACAGTTCTGCAAAGAATACAACTCATGATGCGTTAAAAACTTTTGATGAAACAATCACAACAAGACATGCTTCTGCAAGGTGAAGTACTTACTGGAATGGGCACACACAAACTTAAATAACAGCAATTTGTGCATACAGGCATGTCTGCTATGCAAAATGTAACCACGCAGCCTTGTGTTATGCTCAAATTTGCGGGCTCCTGAAGGGCAGGGGTCGTACTACGACGATACTCAGTCAGACGTGACAGTCTTGGACAGCAGGCACCGTCTGTCAGTCAATTGAGTGCATCACCAGCAGGTGCGCTCTTGACACGCGATTCTGTGAAGGGGAGACAGGAAAGCGTGCTTGCTGAACAAGCATGGCTTTGGAGCTATCACGTGCCCGCTTTTGCTGTTCGACGAAAGCCTGTCAAATCCTTCTGCTTTTTTCTTCTCAAGCTTGGTGGATCCTCGGACATTTCTGCCAAGCCTTGTGCGGCTCTACAGCAGTTGTTGGATGTGCTGAGCATAGCTGCATGTAGCTCTTTGCCGTCGTTACGTTAGCTCAACTATGCACGCTTACAGGAGCCCTTCATCTGCCTTGCCACAGACAACTTTGCCGGCCGCCCCTCTAAAAACAACTCAGTCGCCGCGTTACCGGAGTAGTGGCAAGCGGGAGAGATTTCTGGTCAAGGCTGCAACCTTGAAAGACTTGACTCTGGAACGCATAGAGCATAGAACTTTGGCTGAACCCGCTGCTGAAGACCTCCTCCAGCATCCGTCGCAAGTGCTCGATAACAGACAGCTTTTGCAAGAGTACGTGCGTCTTCTGAAGCTAGGTGCACACATTTCGAAGAAAAGCCTTCCAGTTGGCAACACTATGTAGGTGCGACCCCTCTCACGCACCACTCAAGGTTGCAGTTCTCTTGAGTGGAGGCGTTGACAGCAGCTGCGCCCTCCACTTACTGAAAGAGGCTGGGCATCATGTAACGGCCTTCTACTTGCAAATTTGGTTTCAAGAGGATTTTCGAAACTATTGGGACCAGTGCCCATGGGAAGATGATTTGGACTATTGCCAGAAGGTACAGCATGCATGCTCCGTGCTGTGAGCTCAATGCATGACAGCAGGAAACATACTGTTCTGTACTGTTCTGACTGCTGTCATCAGCAGAATAGTACATGGCATGCTCTGGGTTATGGACTTGATTCAGATCAAGTTACACCAAGCTCATCCACATCTGGTGTGTGCTCTCACGTTATGTGCAGCATTATCATGGCGCACACAGCACATCCACGCTGAAACTACTTTGACTGAAGTTACTGCAGAAACAATGTAGGCTCATTGTGCTGCTGCATCCAGCATATGTTTGCATCACCAAGCAAGAGCCGCGTCAAAAGAACTTGATGTGACTCAACATGGCTCAAGCATGTCACACAATGTTTTTCATGCCCCAATCTGTTGATAACAGACATAGGAAAGGCTTTTCATTGCATTCACATCACACCACATACGCATCTTGATTGGAACAACTGTGGATGTTCTACAGCAGGTTATGTCTATGACAGCTGTAGAGATACTGCTGGTTTTGTGCATATAGAGGCCCCCCTCCTGGATGCACCCCCCACCCCCCGGGCTCCCTGCCCCTTCGTCCCTCCTCTCCTTCCCACCTCTGTCTCTACCTCCTGACCCATCCAACCCTCATAGGCTACAACAAGGTAGCTGTGGCTGTGTGCAGGTGTGCAAGGCTGCTGGGGTGGAGCTGCACACAGTGCCTCTCACCAACCAGTACTGGGACAGAGTCGTCTCACACAGTATCGCTGAGATCAAAGCTGGCCGCACACCAAACCCCGACATACTTTGCAACTCCAGGTCAGGTTCCGGCTACCTTTCAAAAGATGTATCCGTGGCCAAACCTGGCTCAGGTGTTGGAACAACTGCCGGAACAGGATGCTGACAGTGCACCATGCACAGATTGGCATGTTGCTGTAAGGCACACAAGGAAAAGGTTGCTCACCAAGCCAAACACCCTCTGCAAGATTGCTAGGTGTAGCCTTGCAGAATACATGTTCTTGGTCAAAAGCTTTAGCCTGTGCTCCACTCCCCAGCCCACCCCCAATGCAGTTCCTGCAATGTACACACACATACATCACATACATCAACACATACATCACAATATCATGCAGGACATGTTTCCTGTTTTGCTGGTGTGGTGTGGCACCCTGGCCTTGAAAGAAAATCTGAGCAGTCACTGCATACCAATTTGGCTGCTGAACTGTATTGGCAGGCACAGCTTCCATAAGCAAGGTTTCCTGATCACGCAGCAGACAAAAGCATGCCAAAACATTGTTTACATCTCTTACTGTCATATGTTACCACTGCGCATGTGAGCCTAATGTTGTGTTGATGATTGAACACGGTTATTGCTTTTGTGTGAATGTTTGCCGATGCAAGCCGATGATGCTGGTAGCATGTATACCAAAACGCCAAGTTTTCTATTGAAACATTGTCATTGTTATCTTTAGCATTTGTTGTTCTTATGATAACGACCATCATTGCAGGTGCTGATTTTGATCAATATCACATTGTTTGATTGTGTACTATGATGCAGAGTCAAGTTTGGTGCTTTCTACGAGTACCTGGCACAGCAGCAGGATGACAACTTCGACAGGATAGCTTCAGGTCACTATGCCAAGATCATTCGGTCAGATGATCCTGATGAGCCTGTCAGATTAGCCCTTGCACCTGATGCAGTGAAGGACCAAACCTACTTTCTGGCACACCTCACGCGCAATCAGCTCTCTAGAGTCATGTTTCCATTGGGCCACTTGACCAAGGTTTGCTCACAATAAGTGCCTTTCAAGACTGATTTTGTTGCATGAGTAGTCATGATTGCTCAGTGTGATGAACCAATTTGTAGCTGTGAATGGTGTAATAGTGTGGTTTACGCTTCCCAGCGGAGACCTGATGGCCTGCCGTCATGTGGCTTTTTAGCCCACCTGTGATACCTTCTTCAGGCGCTGCATGTAGAGGTACGTGCATTGTGGGGCTGTGCAACCGTGGACAGTAGTTGATGGTGTTGAGCATCTTGGTTTATATGTGATTTGTCAAAGAAGGCTGGAACAGATGCCCTGATCACCCTCTGGCTCACCGGTCGTCACAAGAGTGGCATAGCTGACAGTTACAGGGACACATCCAGTACCGTTCTGCATGTTCAAATGACAGAGTGTGCTCAGGGCGTATCAATGGTATAGCAGGCTTTGTGATCTATCAAGAGTTCAAGAGTCAAAAGGACGTTCAAGCGGCAATTCAAGGGTCAGTTCAAGGGTAAAACCGTTTAAGACTGTCTGTTGCAGGCACAGGTAAGGAATCTGGCCCAGGCGGCTGGCCTGCCTAATCAGGCCAGAAGGGACAGCCAGGGAATCTGCTTTCTGGGAAAAGTCAAGTTTACCGAGTTTGTGAAGCAGCATCTGGGTGTATGGCCAGGGTGTATAATAGAAGAAGAGACTGGGGAGGTGATAGGGTACCATCAGGGCTTCTGGTTCCACACTGTTGGCCAGAGGCGTGGCATCCCGCTTCACGGCGGCCCTTGGTAAATGTTTTGCGCGCCCCCCCCCCCTCCCCCCCCCCCCCCCCCCACACCTTTCCCCCCCTTCAACATCTCTGAACCCCGCAACCCTCAAAAACTCCCAGGGCAGCTCATGTGGTGCACCAATTTTTTGGATTGTCCAGAGGCGTGTTGATGCGCAAATCACGGCTGCATTGTTCTTGTCACAAATCTCAACCTGTTTGCAGTCTCACACTTGTGAATCCCCAAACTGGACGAACAGGAAAGCTCACTTCGCCAAATTCCTAGTCACCCACAAACCCTCAGACTTGCGATCTGACTTGATTGTTGACCTCGTGCTGTCTGACTTCAGGTACGTGACTCAGAAGGACACCCACACCAACACCATTCATGTGTCTCGGAACTATTACAGTGTTGACAAAGAGAGGAATACCTTCACATGTGAAGACATGAATTGGAATAAATGGCCCTGCAGATCTGTCTGTGCCTGTGTGCTGCAAAGTGCGCCACGGCCCCACCATCTATCAGTGTCATGTCAGCTTCATTGATGATCAGCAGACTGCAATGACGGTCAAACTGGATGGCAACGATCAAGGTCTTGCGTCTGGACAATATGCCGTATTTTATCAAGGTGAAGTGTGTATGGGGTCAGGTGTCATTCAAACCACTAGTTGTAGTCGATTCACTGGCTCGCCACTGACTGATGAGGACTTGAAAGTTTCAGATAGCTTTTTGTAAAGGCAGTACTGCAAATGCACTGTGGCCTGATCTAGAATCTGTACAGTATTGTGTTGTACTGTACTAGAACTGTTGATGCATGCACCATTTGCAGGTGTGCAGTAGTTGTGAACTGATGTGCAGCAGTTCTCTATCATCAGCTTTCTTAAAACTTTCAACTTTTTAAAGAACATCCGAGCCTGTGATCAATGTAGAGCTGCTACAGCTGATCTGGCCAATGGGTTGAACTCCTGGCGAACTTGTCGTAATTATTTGTAACCAAGAGAGTTGATGTATCCAAAGTCAATTGTAGCACAGCAACGTTTGCTTGACACATATACATCATACAATTTCAAGCAACATGTTTCTACCAAGCCAACACCTGAATGCAGGCAAGCACAATGAACACACATGCACATTGTCCTTGACTGCCAGAGAAACTTAACATACACTGTAACATGACACAATTGCAAGGCTACCTTGACTGTCTGGTTTTGTGTACTCAAAGCAGATCCTCAGCGCAATCCTTGAGTCTGTGTGGGCAGCAGGCTGTAAATGCTGTGGTTTGATCACCTTTGCAGCAGCACTGTGATTGACATACAAATCTATATATTACAAACACGCTAGGGCACACTAAACAGCCTCAAACACCCTCGCAGGCAATGTTTGTCTGCTTTGTACCCCCCTCCCTCCACCCCCCCCCCCCCGCCTGGCCTGGCTTCCAACCCTGTCTTCCTCACGCACACCTCAGTGAACCACAGAATCTGCCAGGAGAACCTGGCGCATTTGGTAGAAACTCGGCAGCCTCCGCTGTGACTTCCGGTGCACTGTCAGAGCTGACTCATCTTCAGCACCGCTGTCCAATCTCAGCTTCTGTAGCAGCTTCATCCATGGATAACGTGCCATGATCATCAAGAGGTTCAGTAGTATTATGGCCAAACCAGTCAGCTTCATCAAAGAGGTTATGTGTGAGGTAATCAAGGGAATCTTGCCGTTCTGGGAAGCTCTGCTGCGCCTCAATGTAGTCAGGCAAGCACCTGATGCGTGCTTCCACCATGGCATTCCTGACGTATACATAACAGCTTTCACTACCTCCATGAGTCAACCCTAAACCCCACGTTCTTCTATAAATGCAGTGCATACAAAATTGTGGATCAATGGAGCATGGCATGAGTCATGAGCAGTGCACATGTTCCCTTCACACAGCACTGCAGCAGCTTTCTAAAGGAGACTTGGCAAGCAATCACCTGTCAAACATGACCAAGAAGCCTTCAGTGGTGTCAGTAGGCACAAAGGACTCGAGCGCTGCCCTCCCAAGATGGTCCCAGAAGGGGCGCGACAGCCTGTCCATGATGGGCCATGACTCCATTCTCACACAGCGTTTGGGCAGCCCTGTCTCAAAGTCAAAAGCCTGCAGCAGCAGTAATAGCCAGATGATACCGTACAGCAATATTCCAACTTGGCGTGGTCCTACACAACGCAGCACGGCGCAGCACAGCGCAGCACAGTGCAGCCCCAGCACAGCCCAGCACAGCCCAGCCCAGCACAGCCCAGCCCAACGCAGCCCAGTCCAGCACAGGTCACACTCACGCAGTACAGGCAACAAACAAGAATGAGGTCCAGCCATGTGATGACAAATGCTAGTGACAGATCTTTCACAGACAGGTGTCTCAATTACCATATGCAATGTAAAATATTGCAGCATGTGCAGAAGATGTTATAAACAACCTCAAGCAACAGCTGGTTGCCAGAGACCAGAGACCTTTAGTGCATTAGGTGGTTCAGCTGGCACACCTTGGTCATGTGCAGCATGGAATGCTGTTGCAGAACGTGTGTGACTGTTGTGCCCAGTTTTCCCGCCACAAAAGCAGAGGCACCTCTCAGGGTCCAATAGGCACTGGTGACTAACTGCGCCGGACCCACTGCCACATCCAACCCACACTCCCTCCTTATCAGTGCCTGCAGTCACGTGCAATGTGGGATACGCTTGAGCCAATGACAACATGCAAAGTTTCTGTGACCGCAGCACAGGCCAGGCAGTGTGTACAAAAAAACTGTGTTGCGAGTTGATATACTCCTATGGCTTCGTCACACATCTTTGACTGCTAAATCAAGAACACTCTGGTAGGCACCACTTTAACTTGCAATAAGAAGGCATTTTGATGGTGAAGTGATATTGAGTCCCTGTCAACATGATGCGTTGGGCAGTAGACAAAGATCCCGACCTTGAAAGTGGCCCATGAAGGCTGTGAAGCAAGCACATCAGCGCAAGCCATGTACGATGTGACGCCGCCCATTAGCACCCTCACAGCCGTAATGAGAACGTTTGCCAGCAGCAGCCAATTCAGAGTCCTCACACAGCTACCAAACAGGCACTTGAATATGTGCAACATGTCTGTTCGGCACTCTGTGCGGGTGTACACTCTGTAGACCTCGCCCAAGTGTTTCTGACACATGTTGATGGGATTGGGGATTGTGACATAATTGGTTATGCGGGCATCCCAGAATGACTCTTCACCCAATTCTGCTGCGAGCTTGTGATAGAATGTGGTGAGGCCGGGGGCTTCAAATGTGGTTGAGTGCCGTATATTTGTGTTCAGTATTGCACATGAGGCTGCTGTAAAGCCTCCCAAAGAATGACCTGCATCCAATGCAAGTGCTTGAGAAGCATGTTTTCACTGCATGGTAGGGAAGCGGCAAGGGTTGCAAACCCTCAAGAATGACC
This sequence comes from Asterella californica, assembly GCA_036924285.1. Classification (NCBI taxonomy): domain Eukaryota; kingdom Viridiplantae; phylum Streptophyta; class Marchantiopsida; order Marchantiales; family Aytoniaceae; genus Asterella; species Asterella californica. The sequence continues at coordinate 48,266 of JAYKYS010000107.1, forward strand.
TGCATGCATTGCATGCTCCCAGACAACATTGTGCATGCACTGAGGCTGCTGAAGCAGCACGCCAACTGAAAGTCAACTAATCTTGTTGTGCTGATGGTTTGCAGCTACAATGTTGACGAAAACAATGTTGGAGCCTATAGGCTCAGTTGCTTATGGGCCTGCAGGGAACACTAGCTTCCATATGTACGACACAATAGGACAGACCTGCCAGACCAAATCATGACATGTACCAAGAAACTCCATAGGCAGATGCACACGCGAGCAATGCAGAAAACAACACACCTGTTGTATAAAACGACCATCGTACTGACTGGAACTGCTCCTGTAGTCGTTTGATGTGATTCTGAACCTTCTTTGTGGCTCGCTGCGTGACAACCATTTCAGCGTTGAGATCTTGCATGAGGTGCAGATCAGCTCTGAGGTTGCCCGCCTTGTTCAACTTGGTTCCTCTGAAGGCAAAGACAGCTGCAGCACCTGCAGCATGTCCTGTCCATGGAATGCAAGACAAGCAAGAATTGCACCGAGGAAACAGGCTGTAGGCAAGGGTCCTTGGGGATCCATGGAGGGAAAGGTGGGCAATAGCTTGTGTATGTCATGTGAGCACAAAGTGACAAAGTGGCGAGTGAGGCTTTGAAGCATATGCATTTGCTTGCAACATTGTTTGCTAGTTGCAGCAGGTGAACTCAGTTACAAAGACTTGAGTAGGTGAACATGCAGGTGCAGGTGCAGGGGCAGGTGCAGGTGCATGTGCATGTTCTACAGCCTGCAGCAGCCAACATGACATCTTGTAAAAATCAGCAGTACCTTATGGCCATCCTCAAGCTTCTTGATATCTGTCACGAAAGTAATCATCCTTTGCCCAGTCCTCCTGATGAGGAATTGGTCCCAGACTTTCATTTCTGGCTTGATGCCCAGCCTGGTACTGACTCTCAGCAGGCGCTTCATAGTATACCATCGATTTGCGTACAAGCTGCACAGAGCCAGCTGTGCATCACTTGGCCGGACAAAGCTTGGCGTTGGAGGATCATCGCCGTCCGCTGCAGCCGGGCCCATCCTTGCAAAGGTGGATTAGCTGTCTCGACCCGGTGAAGCATCTGTCACGATGCATGAGGAAACTTGCGGTCCTCCTTGATGGCTGTCACCTCAAGCATGTTGTATATGCTGAACGATGCCGATGTAGTCTGCCAGGTTGCTGCCGATGTTGCTGACCTACCGGGGCACGAGGTGTGCGCACGGTTCCCAGCTGCCCACCTGCTGCTTACAGTTCACTCTTTGATCTCAGACTGTGAGAGGCTGATCATGTCGCTCGGCTGCCTCAGCGTATCGAACCGTTCACAGCTGGCCTGCAACAGACGATGATGTTCTGCCTCACTGTGAAGGAGCTAGCAAACGCAGCAATATCCGGCCCGTGGGACGCGATTGCAAAAGCTCACGTCGGATACGACTTTGATGTCAGCGACAGCTCGATACGGCGACAGCACTTGCGGCATCTTCGAAAACGTTCACAGAGTTTTCACGCTACGGTGCACGTCCGTGAGAAACGCTTCCGTAAAAAACGCTAGTCAATCGCATAGGCTCTATGGGAGAGAAGCTACAACAGAGCGACCGTCTTTTGAATTCGTGTTGTAGGCTGTGGACTTCAGATCTTCTGAGCTTCAGTTCGTTACATCTGCGACGTCGTGACAGCGCCGTCACAAGATCTTTACTTCGAGTCACATCCGCTTGTTGACGTGCGCCTGAGCCAGCTACCCCGACACTGCAGGCAGACGTCTCTGCGTATGACATCGGAAGGATATGTGTCGGTAAGGAGCTGCGTTCATGGTAATTTTGTATACCTGCAGCTCGGGTCACTTCGTGTCGAGTTGCACGCAGCCCCCACACTTGCTTCACACATGCGAAGCGTGCCGACATCGTGCAATGTTTGTTCTAGCTGTCTGCGCAATTTACAGGAGGAGCTGACATGGTGTGGCTGCTGCTGATCACAACAGTTCTGACTTCCTTCTTCATCCAGCGGTACCACGTGCAATTTATACCTCCATCAGGAGCAGCTATGATATTGGGGATGATTTGTGGGGGTATTGTCAAAGCAGCAGGTAATGCAAATCACTGCACTGCCTCAATTTCTTGACTGTCAATTCTCATTGACCTGGTGCCACTTTTCTCATCCTGAGAAACACAGCAATGGGGCTACTTCCCGAGCTTATTGTAAGCATACATAATTCTCTGTATTGACACCATCTATTGCCGGCATGCATATGCATACAGCACACACTGACCAGCATACAACACAACCTGTCACCAGGTGAAAAGAAATTGTATGGTGACATGCCAGCCTGTTGACAGCATGTGTTGTACACCGTTGCAAGGATGCATGATGAATAGTGAAGACCAGTAGCAATGATCAGAATCACAGTTTTGACAGCCATGGTCAGATCTGAGTAGGGTTGTCTACCAATTCTATGCAGTGGCATCTCTTCCATTGTTCCACACGCTGCAACCCTTTTGGGTTGTCAACTGCAGTGTGAACCATGTATAGCGCTCCTTTGTCCTACATCCAGGCCGAAAAGCAAGTTGGCAACACGTGGCTGCTACATCATGGTGCCATATCTTGCAATCACATGCCAAGCAGTAACTTGTGTCATGCTGCCAGACCTCCCATCCTCACACAACATGCATCTTGGGGCATGGCCTCTCGCTGAACAGACAGAAGACATCAAAAGATGGTGCCAATGGGCTTGTATCAACACAGAAGCTTGAAGTGTACCCAAGCTTCCCTTAGCATGCTGCCGCAACCTGCAGGCTTGCAAACTGGGCTGAGATTCTCCCCAGCGGCGTTCTTCTACGGCCTGCTTCCCCCCATCGTCTTTGCAGCAGGCTTCACCCTCAAGAAACGCGACTTCTTCCGCAACTTTGGCACCATCTCAGTCTTTGCAGTACCAGGCACCTTCATCTCGGCGCTCTTCTTTGGTTCCATCACATATGCACTAGTCGCAATTGGGGTGGTCAAAAGAAGCCATCTGGGGACAGCACCCCTTATAGAGTGCTTGCTGTATGGTAAGTCTTGCATTGCTGAAGCTTTGTTTGCATAGCACAGCTTCACTGGTGCAAGGACATGTCATGCACCTATTACATCTTCATGCATGACTGTTACTTCCTACACTGAGCACATGTATCATATGTCATGTTTAGCATCTTGAGCTGCACATACCAACATCTGACCTGAGCTGAAGGATTTTGCCCCAGCCCTACCTTGCCAAACTGCAGCTGCATGACCTTTGATCATGGGCCAAAGTCCACCCTAAAAATTGTGACACACCCCCCTTCCCCCCGGCCCCCTCCCCCCCTTTCCCCAAGCCCTCTCAAGCAAACTCTGACCCCTGACAGCTTCTGACTACACCCAAACTCAAAATCCAGTCCTTTTGTACATAATCAAACCTAGCACATGCTGCTATAGCTGCTGCTGCATTGCAGGAGCACTCATATCAGCTACAGACCCTGTTGCAACCCTGTCCATCTTCTCAGACATGGACGTACCGCCTGTGCTGTACAATCTGGTATTTGGCGAGAGCGTCCTGAATGACGCAACTGCTATTGTGCTGTTTCGCACGCTGGAGGAGTTCTACGAGACGCCGCTATCTTGGGGCACTGTGCCTTTGATGTTTTGGCGCTTCTTTGTCATCGCCACCGGCTCCACTGTCATCGGTAGAGCCGCTCAGAAACCTTTTCTGCTTCTTATCACATGCTTATCATTGTGCTACTAGTGCTATACTAGTATGCTTATTATAGTATGCACTGTCAAGATTGCAATACATTTGCACGGCAAGGAAGCTTTGTCCTCTCAGTTTCTTCCGCTTTGAACATGCTGAATATTGGGTAGGGCCGTCCCAAATTGTGTGTGTATGTAGGGTTGGGGGTGGCATATGGGTGTGCCTTCATCCTGAAGCGGTTCCAGCTGGCGCCCGGTTCAGACAGCAGCCAGGGCGCCCCAGCCTTCAATGAAACCATCTATGAAATAGCCCTGGTGGTCATGTCAGCCTATTTAGCCTACCTCGTGTCAGAATCCCTGGCGCTGTCTGGCATCGTGACCCTCTTCTTCACGGGCATCTGCCACGCGCACTACTCATATTACAGCGTAACCAAGGAGGCAGCCATCACTCTGAAGAGGCTGTTTGAGTTTGCAGCGTTTCTGTCAGAGATGTTTGTGTTTGCTTATTTAGGCTTGCAGGTGAAACCACTGGGCCATGTGCTTACTGAATGTACAGCATGTCAGGCTTACTTATGCATGTGCGACTGCTGCATGCTTCCTGGGCAGCCCAATTGGACATCACCACAGGCTGTGAAGCTACGCAAACTGTCTTGCTGGTCTGCTGTGTGATCCAAAGCCGCTTCGAGGAATGTAGCACCCCTGGGGAGGGGGGGGGGACCAGGGCAAAGATATTGATCACTACAGGCTAGGACTGATTGTCCCCAAGCATCATCATGGGGGTTAGACTAGCCAGCCGTGTTCAGAGGTTGATCTGGGGCGGGGGGGGGGCGGGCGGGGGGGGGGGGGGAGAGCATGGTTCAGGGTGGGGTGGGGAGTCAGAAGGTAGGGCCAGGGGTTGGGGCCGGGACTGTCAGGTCTAACTTGTAAACCAGGATGGAAAGCGTGGACGTCCTGCATGCTGAGTGGTGCACAAGCCGGCAAAGGGCTAAGACTGACACTGACACTGTGACCACACAACAGCAAGTATACTCCATGGCGTGGCCCCAATTAGCCCATTGCTACTATGCATACTCAGCATGCTACTGCTCTTCATATTGCTTTGCTCACTGTCACATGTGTTCCGTTGCTGCAAAGACATGTGGTTGCTGCAGCCGTGGCTCTGCGTCTGTACCATCAAATATAAAGATCTGCAATGCTGAGCTACAGCAATGTTTCGATGCAGTGCTCAAGTGCATCATGAAGAGCTGAGTCCCTCTTCATGTTTCTACCAGAACACCTTGACTATGTGCGACCCCAGCCCCACAACAATGGTGCAGTGTTGCAGGTGGCCAACATCAGGCAAGGCATGGACGTAGGCCTGCTGCTTACAGGCGTGCCACTGGTAGTCTTATCCAGGGCTGTCAATATTTACCCCCTTGCCTACCTGGTCAACAAAGGTGAGCCACTCAGGATTACCTAGTCAGCAAATCCTGGGGGCTTGGGGGGGGGGGGGGGGGGGGAGGGGTCTGGCTAGAGTGGCGTAGTGTCAATGACCCAACAAAACAGATCAGGCGGCATGTCCAGCCACCTTGCCCAGCCACCTGGGCATTACAAACTGTACAGAAGTGATGACGCTTCCGGCAGTTTTTTTTAAGCAAAGCTTGAAGTATGTTTACGCTCTGTGTGGGTCCAGCAAAATGGCACAGCCGACTGCTCTCAGTCAGTCTCTTTTGCTTATAGAATTTCAGGCAAATATGCAAAGAGCCTGTTGTGTTCCTGTGGCTCGCCATCACTGACATTGAACTGAACACCAAGGCCCTAGGCCCTAGTGTGCCATGCACACCAAGTGCTAATTACATCAGATTGTGTGTGCCCACCACAGACACAACTCATGTCTGGGCTCTCAATCCCTCTTTCCCACAAGTTGCCTGAAGGCTCCAGGACAAGAAGAAGATGTTACAAGCTTCAGCCAGCAATTCAGTATGTACGTAATGACAGTTACTCCGTGCCATATAGCAGCCAAAGTACTGCATTTATATCTCAGAAAGCGTATGTGTGACATCATGGCGACAGCATTTGCCTAAAAAATGAAGTAAGTCTTGATTTGCTGGCATTTGCATGCCAGGGCGAAGGCTGCCACTCCCCAGGAACCTGCAGCACACCTTATTTGCATGTGGCCTGAGAGGGGCTGTAGCATACGGCCTGGCTGTCAACCTTCCCAACATAGATGCTGAGTTGGATGGAGGCATTCCTGCCATTGAGTCTGCAACTTTGGTCATTGTGCTTGTCTCCACACTGTTATTTGGAGGGATCACAGGTATGCACCACATGAGCCAGACCCGGCACATGCACTATTGGTAGTGATGCTGTAAATGCTGTGTTGCTTTGTGCTTTGTTTCAGCTGCATGCATGCACGTCTTGCAATGGTATTCACGCACTGCCGTTCATGCATTACATTACATTTATGCAATCCAGCTGTAAATCTGCGTAGCTGATGCATGGTCGTGCACACCATAGCTCAACAACATTTGATCTTTGTATTGATACCTCTTTGCAAATCTGAAGATCGACCTACATTGTCTCACATGCAGGACCTATGGTTCGGCATTTTGGACTTCAAGGGCTGAATGACCACGCCGTGCATGCAATAGGCTATCAGGAGCTGCATGAGTCAGTGGACCCCGCAACAGCAGCAAATGCAGTGCGCGAGCTTTCCTCAAACCCAGATACTGCGCATGCAATGTGGAAGCAGCTAGACAGAACGTACTTGAAGCCGCTGTTTGGCGGGCGCTCTGGCGGTCAACCACACCTGTATGAAATGAGTCGTGATAGTGACAATCATGCTGAGGCGTTGCAAGATGGCATGAGTCCACACCATGTGTTGGAAATGCAAGGCAGCGGGCTAGCCCACTTGCAATCTGGTTTGTCCAGTGTTGAAGCTGATGTTGAGGCGTATGAGCCACCCTATGCGTCCGACCCTGCATTCTCGCCCACGCATAGAGGGCAGGCTCGAACAAGCGATGGGGTGCCACAGGACAATGCTGAGAATACATAGCAGCATCTGTGTAGCTTAACCAATCATTGGCACAAAGTGGTTCTGTTTTTCACGGCATACCAACAACACACCCAGCCATCAGTAGTGTTGGTAAAACAGTTCGAGTCTGATTGTACTATGCATCGGGTTGGAGGTGAGGTCCAGCTGTTAGGTCTGTTGGTATCACAAAGTGTCTGCCTGTTGGGTTGTTGCATTGCTATTCCTGTGTCTATAGCAAGGCAGCAGATAGGGAGGGACATGGCAATCTGCTGAAACACTGCAGAGCTGACAGCACAGATAGCCAAGATGGCAGGATATCAGAAAGTGGGTAGCGACCTTGGTTACGAAGCAGTTTTTAAATAGTCCCATGTGAGGCTCAAGTCCTTGACACGAGGCAAATAGCTGCAGCTAAGTATCAACATTTGATGTAGTCATCCTGACCATTTGGACACAAACATGCAGTGCCACTGCTCAGCAAATGCATTTTACCGGCAGGATCTGCTGATTACATTGGTGCTAGTTGTCAACATTGCCCTCTGAGTTGTGTCTATCAACTGAAGTTTGAGTATTGCCCTATTACAGCGTCTGCAAAGGGTGATGATCTATCCTGTTGATATAGGTATAACTATTATTACGTCTCCCGTTTTGGACATGGCTGCTTTGTGCTTGGACTGGTGACCGGCAGCGATCTTCACTCAGATTCTTTCCTCAGACTTCTGCCAGCGATTACATGTCAGCTCACAGCACAATATTGTAGAATGATTCTCTGCTTGCGTGCTGCATGTCACTGCATCATGGCCTAGCAGTGCGACAACCATTTCAGCTGACAGTTGTATTCAATGGTTCCAGGCATCTTCCCAAGCCAGCTTGAGTTTTTGTCTACGGGCCAAACTTACTTTGGAAGGGTGATGATTTGCTGTATAGTCTGAACACGTGCCACGTGAGGACATGTCCATCCGTCAGTCCTATCTTCGAACACAATGTCCTCTTGGGATTGGGACTGTCAGTCTACGCAGTGCCTGATGGTCCAACTTTTCTGAACAGGTTTTCCAAAGGGTAAGACCTCGAGATTAAAGATCGGAGACGAAATTGCTCTCTCAATCCCTTGATCATCCGTACAGTGCAATGTGGTCACAAGTTTGACTTCAAGCAAAACAGTTGTTACCATTGCCAAGATGTGGTCAGCAATACAACTTGTCAATATCAGCTTTGAACACATACGCAGCATACAAGAACCTCACAAGAGATGAACGTGCTCCCCATGCTTATGATCTTCGTCAGGCTGCACAGTGTTGGCAATCAAACTCATGACAATGACATTAGGCACCATACGATCATGCAGCAGCTTCTTGCCAGTCTTAGGAGAAAGGCTGCCGTGCTGCTCAATCCATTGCGCCAATGCTCACGCTCATAAGTATGGCCATCAGCAGCAATGACAGGATGTTCCATGAACTCCAGCAATCCAGCAAAACGTTTGTCAAGTGTTGTGCAGGTAGAAGCTGTGTAGGACGGCATTGGTGTTTAAAGCAAAACATATTGGCAACCATTGATGTTGCTCAAAAGGCTTCATAGGTGCTGATGCAGCTTGCTGTAACTATGACATGTACATAGACCATTTGAATTGAAGAGAGACAGTCCATAGCTGTGCAACCATGCACAAGCCACAGCAAGATAGCAACTGCACTACCTTTGTGATGGGGCAGCTGAAGAGATTTTGCACTTTACTGATGTGCTATATCTGTTGTGTCATGTGTTGAAGAAATCTAAAGGACCAATTCACTACACTCAACTGTCTAAGCATTGACAGAGCAAATTTGCTTTCCTGACCAGCAACTGCCGCCGAGCCAGAGTTCTGCATGCTGCATTGTCGTGGGTACGGTGGGCCAATTGCCACTGAAAATGATACTTTGCTAGTATAGCATCAGCTGACCTAACCTGTGAGACTCACATGCAATGCACACTGGTGTAAATATGCTACGCCAGCTTGGCCGCACAGCTGTGGTGCTCAGCGAGTAATGTCCGTGGGTTTTGCTCAAGGTGTAGTGTGTAAACACATCAATGCCCCACGCATATGCCCCACACATAAGTTTGCACTTCACTACAAGGTATGTCATATGCATGGGTGTGACTCTGGAGCTAGTGAGCGGGTCACGGTGTTGTACTGAGACTACCAGAAAGGTCAGCTCTGCACATTGACACCAGCCTGCTGTGACATGACTCAAATGCACTGCGCTGAGAGGCAGATGACGCAAATGCGTGCTCATACAGACATGATGCACCAGTAGCTGGTTCAGAACGGCAAGAGTTTTTGCAATGTGCTGTTCTTTATACCAGGCTCATCTATCCAGTCAGTCCTCCAAGTCCATTGCAGCACCAGACTCGAACCTGTTGGCCTATCCAATAGGACAAAAAGTTTGGACGGAATGATGGAGCCCTGCACGGTCGCTGCCTCCTGCAACAGTACGGGGGTGACTTGTTGTTGAGCATCTTCTGCTCTGAACTTTTTTGCGACTGCAACCGTCATAATGGCAGTCAAGTTGAGAGATCAAGGTAGACAAGGCGATGGCGTGTATCGGTTGGAATTTCTGACAGACATAACATTCCTCTGTTCGAGGAATTTGTGGCCACACAGCCTCCGAAAGTGCTCGTTAGCATCTTCCGCCAGGTTCTAGAAGTAATACACGAAAAACAGCTCAAAGATTACCACCTAAAGGTACAAAATGGGTGGCGTGGTTCCAAGTGGAAGATAGTGCTGCTTCATGGGCTCCCCAGAGATGGCCCTGTAGTGTGCTCAAAATGCATGTCCTGCGATCTTACTTGCCCGCTCAAGCTAGGGATTACAGGACAAGGGGAAGAGGGTAAACTGAGACTCAAATGCCTGCACTATCATTGTCAGTCATTTTGCAGCATTATGAGTGGATGTAGGGCTACAGTCTGGGGACACTCTTATTACAGATGCTGATGGCATCAGTGCCTTGCCAGGACTTCGGTGTTGGTTGGATGCACAGGGTAGAGACAAGCTAATAGTGACTCCAGTTGAGCACTTGTCAAGCTTATCTGAGATGGGAGATGACATGATGGCAAGCTTCTGGAAGGTAGCTGCAAGCTGTTTCTGTGCGCACACCTTCATAAGCACAAATGCTCCCCAATCCTTGCAACACTCAAGCTGGCATAGCAGGTTGCAGTTTGACCCAGATGACCATGCAGAATGTCACCAAGTTCAGTTTGTCTTGCAGGGTGCCATCGAGTTGATCAGCATTCTTCAGTTCCCAACCTTCAGGTCAATGATTTTGAATCATGGTTCTTACCAGAACCACAGCCATCTGCACTTAAAAATAAATGTCAATGAAAGGTTCACAGACATGTCAAGGTGCTGGCCTGAGCCTCTTCGGGCAAAGTTTGCTTGCATACAGGTAAGCATCCTGCACTCATAGCAATGGCAGCTGTGCAGCAGATGACTTTCTGGGATCGTATGATATGCTTGCCTCACAGCTTTTGGGTGTACCTGATTGTGTGTTTGTGTACAGGACTTTGCTGCCCAAGAGCTGTGTTTGTAAACCAGTACGTCACTAGATGTGCATAGATGTGCCATGGCTCATCTCAGATTCATTACAGGCATATGGCCCAACCTTGCGTTCATCACAAGCATGTGTCTACACTTATGTACAACCGAATGCATTTTGCTGCTGTACCACAGCGTCCTGTAATGTTGTTTGTTACAGCATGACTCTGTTATACAAAGGGTTTATCTCGTTGCTGGCAGCAATCGTCACTTGGACAGCCCTCATCTCTGCGCTGGTAAACACTGTCAGCTGACAGCATGCATGTTGTGAATTGATTTTCTTGTGGCGCTCTGCATGGCACTGCATCATAGCTCAATATACCTGTACAGGAACTATTTTACTTGTTGTGCTGTGTTGCACTCTTTCATGGTTCCAGGCCATTTATCAAGCCAGCTTCAGGTTTTGTCCATGGGCCAAATTGATTTTCGAAGGCGCTTACCGTATCTCAAACCAAAATGCACTTCCAAACCCGTTTTCGAGTAATGTGTTTGTAAACAAGAAGAGGAGCCGAGTGTTCTTTTTCAGGTAGTACACCCTTACCACTTCCCTGGGACTTTCAGCTACCTGCTCTGCTCAGCGCTCGTGGCCGGCATCATCATTTTTCAGCTCAACCACAGTACAATGTAACCAGACAGCGACAGCAAGTCAGCGACAGGCTCCTATTCGATTGCACATTGCAGGGCATTTGCATCCGCCGATTTTGGTGACTATCAAAAATACAAGAAGAGGAATAAAACGGATTTTACAGTACTGACAGAAGATGCGGGACTATATGACTAAAAAACACTCATGTTGACTAAAGCTAACAGCATGCGGGCCGTATTTACATTTCAAGCCTCGCACACATGTCGTGCTTCCCAGTACTGTAGACGCCAGATACACCACGTGAGCAGCCGTCCTGCAGGCTCTACACGTGCAGCAGCGCGTGCCGCATGCCAACACGTGCCTTAGCAACTTCGAGGCCAGATCTTCAGCCGTCAGTGCCTCACCCGGGTCCCGGCTGCATCTCGAGGCGAGTTTACACCGTTCGCCTCCTGCTAACTTGCAGTACGGACGTAGGTGTAAGCTGTAAATTTTGTTGTGGAGGGCTTACTGAACCTTCTCGAGATCCCCGGGTCCGCGGAGTATACCGCACAAGCTACTGCTGGGCTGACAAGTCTTTCGACGCGTCGAGTGCCAGCAGGTGACAGCTGGCAATATTGCTGCAGTGGTGTCGGCGCCCACATTTTGCTCTTGTTTGTACTTGCATATTCTCCCGACGGTCTACCTGCGAGCTTGCTTTTGTAGTCCACAATTCAGATGCACACCAACGTCACGCTCCATGGGGCTGCTGTCTCTGCAGGCTAGCATAATGGTAGATGCAGACCATCACTTGAATGGCAACAATGTGAGCAAAAGAAGTGACAGTGCTGTGGAGATGGCTGACCTGAACAATGGGGGTTACAGCACATCCTCTGGCAGCCCTCGCATTGAAGAACCTTTTGCTGGTGCTCACAATGCTAAGAAGTAGCAAGGTGGAATGGCGTGAGCCCGACCATGGTGTGCTGAATGACCCCCTGATTACCGATGTTGCCAGCTGGTTGAAGCACCAGAAGCGACAGTGAGTGAAAGCAAGACATGCGCCTTGGCTGATCTGCCAGTGCAGCATATTGACTTTGGATACAACATTTGTCCTGCAACTCATGCAGGTCTTGCCGCACTTTTAGCTGCAGCACATGCTGCAGTAGCTGTCATACTGTGTTGATCTGATTGCGTCTGCCTGCTGAGGTTCTGACCTCTGTGACTGCAGGACTTGCAGCAGAAGCTGCCGTGCTTTATTGATCTGGCTGCAAAGCATTTGCATTGCTTCTCTTTATCTCACACAGACATGCATCACATGTACAGTTGCTGCCATATTGCCTAGCTGCTTTCACCACCTGATTGTCTTGGTGCAGGAGCAAATACAATTGGAGGAACTCCAGCTGGATGGATGTTGCTGCTACAGTACTACCTATGCTGAAATGGGTTCGCACTTACAACATCAGGAAGAACCTCATTGTAAGCCCCATTGACTGCCCATGACGCAAGCCTCTTTGAGTGTCTACTTGCCTCCCAAACCATAGCTAAGTGATGTGTAATCATCGTTGGCAGATGAGCGTGGGGTGTGTGTCACTTAGCTGCTGCAGCATTGCTCACGCCTTTTTCAGATAAGCGAGAAAAGCTGCTCTGCATGAGGTCTTGCTGGCTGTTTGGTCTGCCTCTCAAATTTGCCTCTCATATTTGTACCTACTTCTAACTGAAGCAGGCGCATACGCTTTCACCAGGATGTCTCAGGTGGTTTCAGTGCAAGCACTCACGGTTGCCGTCATCAATTTCATTCCAATGTTTTGCACCAGGTTTGATGGTTGTAGGTTGATATTGTGGCTGGAATATCTGTGGGGGCTATGGTGGTACCTCAGAGCATGTCCTATGCCAAGCTGGCTGGTCTGCCCAATGTGTATGGCCTGTATGGGGCCTTTGTACCAGTGCTCATCTATGCTGCTCTTGGCAGCTCCCCACAGTTGGTAAGATCAGAAGTCCTAGTGACACAGTTCGTGTCACAAGCTGCTCAGTCTCAATATGAGGTACTGATTACATAACGCATGGCATTGGCCATGAACAATGCGGCAGGCTAGACTTGCATGAGATTGTTTGCTCGCCAACATAGGCTGTTGGGCTCAGCCTCTTGATCAGCTGAAACATATGGACGCCGTCTCTTGTGCTATGTTTCAGACATGTAAATAGTAATACATGCTCTTGATGCCTATGTGAATTATTTTTATAACAATGTCACAGGCTGTTGGGCCGGTTGCTGTGACCTCCCTGCTGCTGGGAACTGGGCTAAAGGACCTTATCTCTTCTGAAGTCCAGGCAGACCCCAATAACCCTCTTGACCCAGCGGCCCAGATGGAGTACAACATGGCAGCCATTCAGGTGCGCAACCAGTCCAAACGCCCTGCTGCTGCTTTTCCATCAGCGATGCGTGGTCATGTCATTTGTTGTTGCACAACTTTTGATGTTGTACCACACAACAAAACAGTTGGCACTTACGCAGTCAAACTTGGCAGCACGACAGACAGTGGCAAACATGGGTTTTTTGGCTGCATAGCCTCACTAGTCCAGTCCTGCAGGTTCACGTCCTATACATATTGCTGCAGGTTCACAGCTGTCAAATAGCAAACACATCACACTGCTGCAGGAAGCTAGCTCGTAGAGTTGCCATTGCTGCATGTTGACAGGCGTGCCTTTTTTGCAGTGTTGTTTTGACCATTTTTTTTTTGGTGATGCATCTCTTGTCCACCTTTGCTGCAAATTCACTCATCTTACTCTACTCACTGTACAGGATCAACATGCAATCCTTCCTCCTGCAACTTTTCAACCAATCTGAATCTCATACTCCCATATTATTTTTCACCATTCCAACTTCTAGCGCTCTGTATGGTGTATGTCTTACAGCCAAATATGGAACTTCTTTTGTGTACTCTTGTTGCAAGTCAACTCTGTAGTTCTCACTGCTCAGTATGCAATGGCTTTGCAACTCTGCAGCTCCTCTTGATATCCTGTTCTTTGTCTTGCAGATTGCTTTGCTGGCTGGATGCTTGTACACAGCTGTTGGTGTTCTCAGGCTTGGCTGGATCACCAACTTCCTTTCCCACTCTGTCATCTGTGGATTCATGACTGGTGCCTCTGTCATCATTGGTCTGTCACAGGTAACGCCCTCTCGTCTGCCTTGATGGTAAGCAACAAGGGTGGGGCACAGGACAACATCCATAGGTGTTGCCAGGAGCAGATTATGCAACACCACTGCTATTTGTCAGATGTCTTGACCCCTTGAGGTCACTGACTGCATCTGTACAATGCACTTGTGACCTGATCTGCTTCCACAGCTTGACCTTGCTCTCAGGCCACCGTCATTTCATGTCTGCCACATTAGCACTAATACTAGTGTTTTCGCAAGCAGTGAAATGCTTGCTCCTCCTCCTCCTTCTTCCAAGTTCACAGTGAGCTATCTCAGCCTAGCTTTCCTCCATGCAGCACGCACTTAGCACTCCTGGCTTGAGCATCTTGCCCTTTGCAGGTAAAGTACTTGTTTGGCTACTCTCAGTATGTCATTCCTATGACTGCCAAGGCCAAGGCCAAGACGGTTACATTCCCACGCCATGACCCCATACATGAGCAGCTGGGCGACCTCTTTGGGCATGAGTGGACACCCTACTTCCACTGGAGGGAGTTTATCATGGGCGGCGCCTTTCTTGTCATTATTCTGAGCATGAAGGAAATTGGCAGGAGATTCCCAAGGTAGGAGGGGTACACCAACTGCTTCAAGGGTCCCCTCAATTACACCCATACCAGACTAAACATTTTCACCGTCTTCATGCAACATCACCTTGCTGTAAAGCAGATGATTGCTACAGTGCATCTTGTGTATCTTGACTGTTCTGATGAGTTGTTGCCATGTCAAACTGATGAAAATGCACCCGTACTATTGATTTTCAGCCTTGGATGCAAGCCTGTTTTTGCATTCTGATGTACCCGTGTCATGCAGGAGGTTGGGATACATGCGCGCGCTTGGACCCCTCACAGTGGCAGTGCTAGGAATTGCCATTGTCAACATCTTCAAGCTGCAGTGCCCATCTTCTGACAAGAACAAGGTCTGCGCCAAGACCATTCGTGTGGTTGGCAACATTCCAAAGGGCTTGCCAGGATGCACTATTGGCTGGTGGTCACCTATTCCTCAAGTGGGCAGGAAGTTTGGCTATGCTGTCATTATCTGTCTCATTGACTTGTTGGAGAGCATTTCCATTGCCAAGGCTTTGGCGCTGAAGAACCGATATGAGATCATGTGAGATCTCCTCAACACATTCCGCCTTGACCTTGCTGTCAGCCATGAAGCTGCTGCCTGCTGCCTATCAATCAATCATTCAGCTTCAGCTGGCTGTTCCTTGTATCCATTCTTCAGCTTTTGCTGGCTGTTCTGTGGCTACTGCTTTGTATCACTGATTGATTGTTGCTGTGTTTGTGCTTCCTTCACATGTTCGATATTGAACTGCTTGCTTTCATGTTCCTGATGTTCTGTTGCTTGTGCTGTTCGTTGGTTATGATTGATGTGCTGTGCTGTGCTAGTCAGTGCTGACTGCAATCCCTCTGGCTATGCAGACCTACTCAGGAGCTCAGAGGTTTGGGGGTTGCTAACCTGTTTGGCGCTGCCTTCAACTGCTACACAACCACTGGATCCTTCTCCCGCTCAGCCGTCATGGACACCAGTGGCGCCAAATCTCAGCTGGCGGGAATTGTCAGTGCCATTGTTGTCATGTTTGTGCTGCTGTTCTTGACCCCCGTCTTCAAGAACATGCCGCAGAACGTTCTGGGTGCCATTGTGATTGGAGCAGTTGTCAGCCTCTTCAACTACAGCGAGTGGTTTTTCTTATGGAAGGTAAGCTCACTGCAGTTGGCACCCCACTTTTGGCAGTTTCATGTCTGATGCTACAATGCTAGCAATCTGAATTTTTGAATTTATAAGCTCTGTGATGTCTGATGATATGTGTCCTGCTGTCACAGTTCTCAATGGTCTTTGGCCAGAACTAGTGTTTGAGGATTTGACACCAATGCATGCCTGAGATAGCGTGAGACGCTGCACAGTGAGCCCTGTTTCTAGGGTTGACACCTGTAGCAAGCATATGTTGTCTGGACATTTCTCACATCAATGCTGTTCACAAGTGCTCACATATGCGTGCTTCAAATATCAAACCTTTGCAACAGCCCCACCTTGCTGCTCAACACTCTTACATCGCCTTCTCACTGCATCTGTAATGCCCTGTGCAGATCAACAAGTTTGACTGGCTGGTTTTCAACGCTGCCTGGTTGGGAGTCATGTTTGCTGGCGTTGAGATTGGTCTTGCCATTGCCATTGGTCTGTCTGTGGTGATTGTGCTGTACAAGACAGGCTTCCCCCATTCGGCTGTGTTGGGGCGCTTACCCAGCACTACTGTATACAGGTGCGCCTTCCCTCCCTCCCTTCTTGTGCCTTCCTCTGCTACCCCCATACTGTGACGGGGCACTTAACCAACCCTGCTGTGTACCTAGCACAGGAGTCAAGAGGCCCCCTCCCCTCTCTCCCGCCCCCACCGCCATGCATTCCTTGGCTGTGGTACTGCAGCTGTGTGCTGTCATGAACACTCAGCTTGCACTGCAGCTAGACAATCATCTGTTTGTCATGATAGGCAATGCTGCACCTATTGCTGTGAAGGTGTTACACGGCTAGTGGCAGGGTGCTTTAGACTTGCAGATGCAGATGTAGCTCAAATCACATCAAGCTGTGGCTTGTCAAGCACGTGAAGAGCAATCTTGTTTGGGTGAAGTTGCCTCAAGCAATGCTGCAATGTTGGTGGTTGCAGGAATGTGAAGCAGTACCCAGAGGCAATGGAGCAGGATTGCATGCTATTAGTCAGGATTGACTCACCCATCTACTTTGCTAATGTTGCCTCCATCCAGGACACTCTCAAGTAAGACACGTTCATCCTCGTGGCTGCTCAAGTACCCCTCCCCTCCCATCTCCCTCCCCTCCTGCCCTCATTGCCCTCCTGCAATGCTGCTGACTCCAAGCAAAGTTGGCTGTTTTTGAACCCAACTGGTCCTTTGTTTCAACATCTCAATGTGACATGCTCCAGGGGTCAAGTTTCAGCCCCCATGTGCCTTGTTGTTATCCAATCCAGTGGCGAGCTGACCCGGCTCTTGCTTCACTTGTAATGATTGAGTATATGTCTGCATGTGCGCTTGTGTCTCCTTGCTATGAAGCATGGCTCTGCCTCCAGTGAGTTTGTATTGGGTCTGTCCCAATCAGGGTCTGACTGTGTATTCTGTGTATGCTTGCAGTAAGTACCAGAGACGTGCAGAGTTGCAGATGTCTTCTCGGGGCCGCAAGCTGCTCTTCATCATTGTGGACTTGTCTCCTGTCACTGACATTGATGCCTCAGCGGTCCATTTCCTCATGGTAACCTTCACAACAGCTTATGCACCAGCACTTGTGAGATACAATTTACATTTTTGAGATGAGTGATTTTGTCCTGACACAGCAGATTTGAGCCAACATGTTTTGCCTCAATTGGTGGCTTCACAGCTTGGCATGCTTGCATGATGTGTGGTAATTGGCAGGCATGCCAGCACAGTATGCATGCAGCATTTGAAGGTGACTGACCCTCAGAGCAAAGCAGGAGGATTTTCACTGAGACAATTTGTGTCAGACTATCGCGACAAACATGGTATGTGTGGGCGAAAAAACCTGTTCAGCTGGTGTGTGGACGTATGTTGCTCATGTAACAGTAAGACTTCATGTTTGATATTGACATGGGTAATTGCAGGAGTGGGTGAGGAATCTGAAGGCCAACAACATCCAGCCGGTGTTCTCTAACCCAGCTCGTCAGGTGGTGCGTCTATTTGAAGCTGCCAGGCTGCCGCAGATCATTGGGGAGGAGTTCATGTCTGTCCGTATGCATGATGCCGTTACTTATTGCCAAGAGTTGATGGTTGAGGGACAGGATGCACTCAAGCTGCACAAGATTACAGAGGGAATGGAGCAGGAGGAGCACAGGGTAGAGGCACACAGGCTTGCTGGACAGACCTACATTGGTCCTCCAGTCTAGGCATCGGAACCTTTGTGTGAGGTTGTGGGGTTCTTTGGCTTGACGTAGGAATGGTACACCGACGAGGCAATTAGTCATGGTAATTCACAAACTGCTGTGATGACAACCTGGAAGGAGTAATGTATTGTTGGTATGCCTGCTACATCTGCGCTAGTGAAGTTTTGCAGGATTCTAGGTGAATGCAGAATGGAAGCAATGCAGCTGTGCGTAATGCGCTAGTGAAGTGTTGCAGGATTCTTGATGAATGCAACATGGAAGCGGTTTAGCTTTGGGTACCTGTACCTTACTCCTTTTTCGAGTAGACCTTTTTGAGTAGATCCATCCTTGTGAAGATTGTGTTGCACAAGGCCTTCCAAAGGGATTGACACTGCACTGTTTGCGCGCCTTGTTGCGCCTTGTTGTGCCCCACTGCTTTGTTGCATGTGAACTTCGGGAAGGTTTCAAGGTGTACATAAATTTGTTATTCTTTGGCATTTAAAGGTCACTGTGGTTACTAGGATTTTTCTATAAACCTGCTAATCAACATTTCACTGTGAATAACTGGAGGTGGTATCAGGCTTCGTTTGCTGATTAGCACAACTGCATGGCCATCATCTGAGCATCACACTCGACAGCTTGATGGTGCATGAACTCACCCATACATATACAGAGGGCCCTGCCTCATGGCCTTACCACCCTCACGAGCTGCATGTCAGCTCCATCAGCTACTAGTATACGTCAGCCGACAGCTGGTTGACTGTGATGCTTGCTGACATGAAACAGCTCCCGTCACTTGACCAACCATGTATTCCTTGATTATAACCAACTTCACATCGCATCCGGCTGTGATTTGCTGTATTGGCGTGTTATCTTGGTATTCCTTTTGCCCTGGGGACCAACAGGTACTACTACACAAGATACACAAGACTGTAGTTTACTGCCAAAACTGATGGTAGAGGGACAGGAAACACACAAGGTCCAATTGGAACAGTTGCAACAGTTGCAAAGGGGGAATAGCAGAGGACCACAGAAAAGGAAGTGACAGACTTGCTGCACAGGCCTGCATTGGTCCTGCAGTCTAGGCATGGAAGCGTTGATATGAGGCCTCTAGGTGTCTTTGTTTGGCTTGATTTAGGAAAAACGCCTTGCCAAGGTGTGGATCAGAGTGATGACAACCGACAAAAGCATCCATCTTAGGAACAATGTCTTGTGAGTCATGTGCCTGGTACAATAATGCTGCTGTTTGCTGCATGGTCTTGAGCTGCAAGATTTGAATTCTACCCTAGGCCTTGGTACCTGATGGAAGAACAGCGGTGAGTACCCGCGGCAATAGGATACATTATCCTGGTGTCGGTTTCAGCTAGTTAAGATGCTGCACAAGCACCTCGAGGTTGTATCATGTCAAATGTACTGTACCCTCGCTACAACCCTTTGAACCTGGTTGTGCAAGATGTAATTCTTCGACAATAGAGATCATGATACAGACTAAGGTCAAGATCAAAGTACCATCTCGTAGCAGACAAGCTGACGTTGTCGAGCGCACAGCTTGGCTTTGTTTGCTGAACAATGCAAACTGCATGGAGCATTGGAACAGAAAACCTTGATGCTGTATGATGCATGTTTGTTTGTGTACCCATGTATGAGTGCACCCATACAGCTGGCGTCACGTGATGCCAGCTTGGCACGCCATCGCCGTCTTTGACTTTGCTTGGGTGTGCACCGCTCACCTTTTCCTCTCAGCTAGCCCGCTGACGTCGTTGCGAGCATCATTTGGAGCTTGCAGGATCGTTTCTACCGGCTAAAAGTCTTTCAACACTAGCTGAAAGCAACTGTCGGTCGGTTGGCGCTCAGTCAAGGTCAGTTTCTGCTAGTCAAGGTCTTATTGCACAAGGCTTTCGAGGATGCTGTATCACGTCACCAACGTGGCAAACTCCAGTAAATGCATTTTGCATGTCATCCATGCCAAGCGCCACCATTTGCAACACGCAGGCAACTTTGTTGCTGAAAAGGTTCCAACCCTCGATCGCGGGCCATCAGGATGCTATTTGCGCATCTTGTTGCGGTAAAGCTCCACACACCATCGCGGTTGACATGCTGACCATCGTTCTACTTGCAGATGACGGACCTTCAGAGGAAAGACCTGAGTCCTGCCTGGAAAGCAACCAAGCCTTTCCTGAATGGTGGTCTCAGTGGTATGGCTGCCACCTGTATCATCCAGCCCATTGACATGGTCAAGGTCAGGATACAGATTGGAGCAAAAGGGGGCCCAGTGAGTATCTTCCCTTTGTTTATAACAATGCTTTCATCTACTGCACAGCATAGTTGCGCTATTGTTGCAAGGCGTTTTTGGTCAGAAGTTTTAGCTTGTTCGACATCTTACTGTTATTCAGACGGAACATCAGTACAAGGTTATTGATTCCACTAATTTCATAATGCTCGGTGCAGCTGCAAGTAGCTAAGGACATTATTGCCAAGGATGGTGCTGGAGGTCTATACAAAGGTCTTTCGGCAGGTCTTTTGCGACAGGCCACTTACACAACAGCTCGGTTGGGAATCTTCCAAATTTTCTCTGACATGCTGAAACAGCAAAATCAGGGCAAGGTAAGCTACATGGCCTGCAAACGCTCTCATCTAAGGATGATGTACTGCTAGATCATGGCAACTCTCAATCTGTTTCTGTCTGGTTAATGTAGTCAGAACCCTTGTACAAGGGCATGCAGAAACCCAACATCTTCTGAAATCCCCCAGCTTTGTGAAGTCCTTGTTTGATTGTGTCAGGTTGCATGTAATGTGCTTAGCTCACATCCTGTTCAGTTGCTACTGTCTGACCCTTAGCATGTCCCTCACAGAGCCTGAGCAACACCAATGCAGTTTTGAATCTGACGGCGCAAGCAGCAAAAGTCATTCAGCTTCTGATATGTACAATCAAAGTCACTGACTTCTTTGGTTTGATTGCAGAACATCCCATTGTACCAGAAGGCCGGAGCTGGGCTAGCAGCAGGAGGCTTGGGGGCTCTTGTCGGATCCCCAGCAGACCTTTCCCTCATCCGTATGCAGGCTGACTCAACCCTCCCAGAGGCACAGAAGCGGCACTACAAGGGTGTTGGCGATGCCCTGACAAGAATTGTCAAGGATGAGGGCGCAATAGGGCTGTTCCGAGGGGCTGGCCCTACTGTTACTCGAGCCATGGCTTTGAACATGGGCATGCTTGCATCCAATGACCAGGTGAGGAACTGCTTAGTTCCTTTGGTACTCCTCAGCATGTGCACATCGCAGCGAGATGCACAAAGTTGCGCTTCTGCTACGTCTGTCTACTTCCCAGAGTCACTGCACCAAATCTGGCTGCAAAGGCTCATGACTGACACCAACTCTCTGCCACACTGTAGCCTTGAGCAACTGTCAATTCTGCATTGCGTGAGTTTGGCTATTCAAGCGAAGCAGGCTTTGGCAGCTATATATGTGCTTGCACAGTCAGTGTGTTGTGTACAGTCGTCCTGATCTGCGCTGCTGCTGTCACAGGCAAAGGAACTTCTGGAGGAGGCTGGCTTTGCCAAAGATGGTCAGGCTGTGGTGTTGGGTGGTGCCATGATTGCTGGATTCTGTGCAGCAGCATGCAGTCTGCCCTTTGACTTTGTCAAAACTCGCATTCAGAAGATGGAGAAGCTGCCAGATGGCAGCTACCCATACAAGAGCCCTGTAGACTGTGCTGTAAAGACCTTCCGGGAAGAGGGCTTCCTCAAGTTCTACACTGGGTTCCCTACTTACTGCCTCAGGTAAGCTGTTGTGGATGCTTCCATCCATGCTTCCCATTATTGCAACATTATAGGGACGCTCTGGGTTGCCTCGCTGTCTCCCTCCTGCATTCCAACTCGAGCACGACGTGTCATGCAAAAAAAGGCTGCAGTCATTAGCATGGCTTGATAGTACAGCTTGATAGCATCTGGTGTGCCAACTTTGTGGCCTCTGTGGTCCAGTGACTGCCTTTATAATGTACACATGAGCAAAATGTGCTGTACTCCACATGCCACCTTGTTTAACCTGGGAGCTGTTACAGATTTTGATGTGCAAGGTCATCTGACTATGTTATGTGCTTTGCAGAATTGCTCCTCACGTTGCGTTCACCCTCATCTTTGTGGCCACACTTCCTAAGATTCAAGCAAAAGTAGGATTGTGATTCATCACAGCTGCAGCAACTTCCGATTTCTGATCACTGTGGCATTAGCATCCCTGTATTTCACTTACTCTTGAACGTGAGGATAATCACATGTTTGATTGCCTGATGCAAGACATGTAAAATTGAATCCTTAGAAATATGATGTTTGAGTCCTGGCTTGCATGCAACATTCATGTCAACGGCGAGAATCACATTGACAAATGCAGACGTTCACATTGCAGTGGGAGGCATCATCACCTCTGCAGTACCTCACACCAGTACAACGAATCACCTTGATGAGGAAATGGGACCTGCTGTCAGTGACGATTCATTCAACACAAAGACCTTTATACTTGACGAAACTCAAGTTGACTTTCGGAAACTACTCTTTTGTGCTCAGCTGGGGATGTACAGCTGCAGCAGGCAGCCTGCTGGCAATGGCCTCTCTAGTTTCTAGCAACATCTCATCAGCCTTTTTGGGCTGCACCGGTGGGTGCACAATCATTGTGACTGAGCCATTGTATACCATGTACTCCTTGCCGTTTGGCATGAGCTTGCCAGTCCCTATCAGAGTCACAGGCACAACCGGCACCTTTGACTTTGCAGCTATACTGAAAGCGCCCTGCAAAAGTGTAGGAGATATTGAGAAGACTGTTCATCTGTGAGTATGTGAAATAGTGTGTGCGAAACAATTGACATGCATGTATCACAAACTATTGATGCGTTGTGGGAGCACAATGACTTATTTTGGATCCATGCATGACCAGTGGTGAAGAAGCAAATTTTATGCCATGGATATACTGCTGTTGAAGCAAGCCCTTGCCTTTTTGAATGCCGCCATCTTGCCGTCTGTAGTGCGAGTGCCCTCAGGGAAGAAGAGTACACTGCAGCCAAGGCCAAGCAGCCTGCCACACTCCTTCAGGCAGTTCAGCTGGCTACGCTTGTCCATCCTGTTCAACCTGACATGCCCTGCAGAGCAACCAATCTTTCTGTAGGTATGAGCTACAGGAGCATCACAGATCTCCATGGGCAGGAACGGACACAATCTGATGGAACTTGTCATGTGTCTTGAGATATAGCCTCATGCTTGTTGCCCAATGAGTCCTGGAATGTTTGCAACTTGGTGAGACTTTTCGTTTATAAGTGTCTTGGATGAACAGTCATGTCTCAATAAAGCTGTTGTGGAAATGCAGTGTGACTTGCAGAACCATTCATATATGCCACAGAAACTGCAAATAAATTTTAACAGGTCATTTTCACCTGTAATTGTGTGAACAAAGGCCAGTGCCGCACAAAACAGCAACCAATATAGTATCTGACTTGGTCAAAGCGACCAATGATGATACACTGCCTAAGAAGCTTTTGTTTGGTCAAGTCAAGGTTCGCAGCCCCCCAGGTTGCCGTAGGTCTGCTTCAATGATGTCGCAGTGCATGATTGTGAAACTGTGTCGCGTAAATAAAACTTACAAGGACGCTCAGACAGACTGCTATGGAGAAACAAGACTTGCCGCGCACATCCCTAGCTCATCATGAGCTGGAAAGCGTTGTTACTATTATTATTATTGTTTCTATTATTGACAGTATTATTATTGTGATTAAAGAGACAAAAAACACGGAACAACCATAAGTCAGATGAGACAGTCGCAGTTGCACAGCGTGAAATAAGTGGACCCAGACTTGCCTGTCAGGAACATGCTCCACCCAATGATGGGAATGAGAAAATTGCTGGTCTTGGAAACAAATTTGAATGATCGGTTGAGGTGGAATAGAGTGAAGATATCCTGCACAGCAACAAGATCAGTCAAATCAACTGCCAACACACTGCTTGCACTTGTGCTGAGCATAACAACAATAGGTTATAGAATACACCGTGGAGCATAAGTTTCAATTTTCACACAGTCATGTGCTACACACACGTTCAGGGAAATTGTTGCAGACTTGCAGGCACTATTGGCCAATGCAGACCAACTTACTTCAGGCTAAGCCCAGACACTGGCTTGTGACAGAGCCTTGTTGAACAGGCAGACAGCCATCATGGCACACACATTATGCACAGAGAAACAAGGAGAATGACAGCCCACTGATTGGGTTACGCACCAGGAAGCTCTGGTGGTTTGACACATATACTGCTGGCTGGTCAGGTGGTGGCAGGTTCTCTGCTCCCTCTATCTGTGCACCAATACAGCGCATCAGGCAATTTCAGAGTACTGTTTGCATGTCACACAATGCTGCAGGCATGCGCATGATTACCACCAATGATGCCGCTCTGGAATCAGAATTGGCCTGCCTCCAATGCGGAAAGTCATGAGCAAACATTGATGCATCATGGCCATTACATTGTACTCACATTGAGCCCACCTTGACACCATAGAATGGAGTTGTGCTGGCTTTGGCCCACACATTGTTCACAAAGTGTTGTGCAGATCGCCTGCACAGTCTCAAGCCACTGTTGACCGCAGAAGCAAAGATTTTGCTTGCTCAGGAGTGCCATGCTGGTGAGAGCGTGTGACTGTTCAGCAGCAGACATAAATCTTTGCTGAGCATTGCACATACCTGTACTTATCAAACAACAGCACAAATGGTGTCATCACCAGCATAGAGATGAATAATGGCACTGATAGCAGAAGGGTAAAGCTGTAAAAGAGGAAGCCTTTGATTTTGGCCAAAATAGCAGATCCTTCAGGGCTGGGGTTAAAGGATATGCTTCCTGCATGGAGTATGTCAAGTTGAGCTGGTTTGTCAATGTCCTGTCGGCAGAAAATGTTGCGTATTGCTCACCGCCTTCTGGTGATGGGAGAGAGATATCGGCAGCTGCTGCGCTACAAGTGACGGGTTTCTGCTGTCGTCGCAGACGACTTGACCTGGAGATTCGTGACAAGGCGAAAGCCTTGCTGCTACTTCGGGGACAAGAAGCGGCTGTGCCGGTTGCGTGCCGCGGATGCCATGTGGCTTTTGGACAAACGCTTTGGGTAGAAAGGCTGCCGAGCCCCACTGGACTCAGACTGTCAACCATGTGACATATGACACGCACGGTGATGCCAGACAAAACCTTCAACGCCTGTTACCTAGCATCGTAACAAGGCTATCTTTCGGACTAGGCGAATAGACGAGTATCCAAATCGAGCAGTTGCTGAGTCGTGACAGTCGGCAAAATTACAAGCACCCTGCCGCCTGCGGGTATCGACAATGGACTCGGAAACAGATACTATACGCCAAATCGCAGCTATTTTGCTTTCGAGGTCGCTGCAGGGATTGAGACGCATACAGGTATAAAAAAGAAGAATTATTCTAGCTCGACACCCTAAAAACCGAATTAATGGAAAGTATTGTGCAAGCTTCATCAATCGTGCATGTAATGTAGTTTACAAGTCTACGTTTTACATATGCACATGAGCTTTCTGATTAAAGCATTGCAGTTGACACACTGACTCATACCTGACTGTGCTAATCGTAACAGGTTTCATACACCAAACTGGCACAAAGCCAAGTAAACTAGAAGTACAAGGCACAAAGCCAAGCAAAATAGAAGTACAAGGCACAAAGCCAAGCAAAACAGAAGTACAAGGCGCAAGGCCAAGCATAATAGAAGTACAAGGCACAAAGCCAAGCAAAATAGAGGTACTGTAACAAGCTGACGGCCTGTAAAGAGTCTCCGTCCAAGCTGGAGCGCTGAGATGAGACTGGTGATTGATGCAAAGCGTACATAAGCGCTTTGTGATAAAATCTGACGTGATTTTGACTAATTGTCATGGTTGTTGCGGTGTATTACAGATAGTGACGGTCAAACTGTTACATTCGCCCCCTCTGTGAGAGCTCATCATGATGTATGATGATTATCATGTATGGAGTGTGAAATGGAGTGAAGTTTCAACCACCAGCATGCAGCATTGCTGCTGTGTCGTCACGCATGCCAGGCCACCAGTACATGCGTCGCACATTGTGAATAGTCCTGTCAGTGCCTACGTGACCGGTGTAGTTGGCATCGTGCAGCTCGCGTAGTATAGTACGCTTGAGTTCAAGGAGGTCTGGCACAACCAGTGCGTGCCCCCTGTAGTACAACCCTTGATATATATCAAGTACATCCTTTATTTTCACACCATTCTTGAAGACTGCGCCCAAGGCTAGGTGTCTGAAAGACTACAAAAAGTGAGTCGTTTCTGTGCTCCAGAATTCGGATGGGAATCCAGAATTCAGATGGGAGTCCCTAACCTTTCAGCTGCAAGACTGCCAGTCTTGATGGCTCGCAAAATACTGTGTGTCTTGCAGACTGATGTTACAGCGACTTCAAGCTGTCTTTCAGACTGGCAGTCTTCAAGACATGCAGCGACGTGTCTCAAAGACGTCTGAAAAAGTAGTCTTCGCGGAGTCAAAGACTCCCTAGTCTAGCAAACAGTCTTTTTACTGCCAAAGACTCCCCCTGGAATTAAGGATGTAGGGCTGTGTTGTTTGCAGATGTAAACCAAGGGTCTGTCTCATAGCCCTGAATGATTTGGCTCAGCATGTCGTTGTCAGCAGCATCAGCTTCAGCATTTTCAGCTTCAACGTCAACGGCAGTGACGGAGAGTGATAGCTGTGATAGATGGGCAATGACAGCAGTGGCCAGTACTGTGTTTGCACAGAATTTTGGGTGTGTGCTGATTTGTCTAACTGACTGTTTGTCAATAGCAGCTTTCTCAGCTGTAAATAAGGGTTTCTGCTGAGTGGGTCAGCGACATTTACCCTGCCTGGGCGATATTCCCAGGTGAACTTGAAGCGAGACAACCTGCTCAGCCCAACGAGTCTGTCTAGGAGAGAGCACTGCTTTTGAGGCAAAGAATGTATTTGGACTGTGATCAGTCACGACTGTGAAGTCTGTGCCATCAAGGTAACACCTCCACAGCTCCAGAGCATGTATCACTGCAAGGAGTTCTTGCTCACCTATGGAGTAGTTCTGCTCTGCTGGAGATAGGCGCTTGCCATCAAAGGCTACTGGTCGCCCGTCCTGTAGGAGTACTGCCCCCACGCCCACTCCACACGCATCACAGATGACCTCAAATGGCCTGTTCAAATCTGGTAAGGCCGACACAGGGGCATTGCGCAAAGCATGCTCAATGTCTGCAAAGGCAGCATCACATTCGTAATGATACAATAATTCCATTGCTTTTGCTGCACACTACTATATCATCTTGGTATACTATGACAAATTTGCCAATAACACCTCTCAGAACACCATTCATGATATTTTGGAATGTGCCCGGTGCATTGGTCAGACCAAAACACAGCACTCTGATCTCGTACAAACCCATAGGTGTTGTGAATGCAGTCAACGGTTTTAGGCACATCTTCAGGCTTGGGCCCAACTTGATAGTATGCCGACTGCAAATCAATGCTACTAAATACCTGTGCACCTTGCAACTTGTCAAACAGGTCATCTATTCGTGGCAAGGGGTATCTACTTTTCACCGTCTGCTGATTCAATGATCTGTAGTCAATGCACATGCATAAATCACCATTCTTCTTTTTCACAACCAACAGAGGGTGACCATATGGGCTGTTACTTGGCTGTATGTAGCCTTTCTCAAGCAAAGATGCAACTTGATTGTTCAGCTCTGCCACTTCAGGTTTACTGAGGCGGTAGCTCTTGCGTGGCAGAGGTGGTTCATTGTTTTTCAGTGGAATAGTGTGATACACATTGCGCTTAGGCGGCAGCTTTGCAGGGAGCTCAGATGGAAAACAGTCTTTGTATTCGCTCAGCAATGCTTGCAGCTCAGTGTCATTTGGCACTGTTTCAAATTGTGCAGCATTACAGTGATGATGTCTTTCAATGACATTGACTAGGTATAGTAAGTCGTCCAGCTGTAAACTGCTTCCAAGATGACAATTGGACACAATGTGTCTGTTTCTGTTGACTGCATCAATAATTTATGACTGCGACCTTGAGCATCACGACAGACAAGGCTGAAACACTTGTATGATATTTCACAATGAGTCTGTTCACACCAATCTTTGCCTAATATGACATCAAAATATTCAGACATGGGCAAAATAAAACATTCAACAGCCCCTTGATAAGACTGTATATCAAAAGTGTGATGACCACTTTGCCTTTGGGTATGGCTTTGGAGCCATTGGCTAATGACAACCAGTTGTCTTGCTCACATATTGGTAAATTGGTCTTCGCAAGGTATGACTCGCTAATATAGCTGTAAGTGGCGCCAGTGTCTACCAGCGCTCGTGCTGGCAAGTTGGCGTCGTTCACTGCAAGTTCAACACTGAACATCATGTTTGGCCCACTGCAGCTAAGGGCTTGATGTGACCCTTTGGTCTAC
>JAYKYS010000108.1:0-75501 GCA_036924285.1 Asterella californica
GGACAGACTATGCTTTGCTTCCTCACAGGGATGTCAAGGACTATGGCATGGGCTTCATCTTATGGTACCTGGAAGGTCAATGCTATGTAATGCATATGTCTGCACCGTCCTGATGCCAATGCACTTGTGATCCAATGCATGGGTATGCACTATGTTTGACACTGATGCATTAGTAATGTCCAGGTTCAGGAGAGCCTCCTCAAGGAGCTGTTTTTGAGTT
Source organism: Asterella californica (assembly GCA_036924285.1). Lineage (NCBI taxonomy): Eukaryota > Viridiplantae > Streptophyta > Marchantiopsida > Marchantiales > Aytoniaceae > Asterella > Asterella californica. The sequence continues at coordinate 221 of JAYKYS010000108.1, forward strand.
CCCGAACTGAATCTATGCTTCACTCCTCGCCATGGCACCATGCTTGCCTTCCATGCCAGCAATTGCAAGGTGCTCCATGGCACTCGCAAACCCAACGAGCTCGGTTCGTGGCTGCCAAAGAATCGGATCAGCATTAGCGCTGCAGACAAGAGCTGTCAATATTAATGTTGCTGTTTTTGAACACAAAGCAGCCAAGGGAAAGGAAAAAAAGAAAAGTCTACGCCGCGCGGCGTTTCAATCATGCCGTGATCCATTGATGATAGACATGGAGGAGCCATGCGTTCAAAGGTGCTTGAGCACATACGACCTTGCAACTTCAAACAGACAAGACGTGCCCTCAAACGTCTCGCAGCTGATGATAGTTAAGGGCAACACAGTACATGTGCAAGGTCGGCCATACTTAGGCGAGGTGACCACGAACTCAATGGCATTACAAGATCATGTGCATGGGGAGGTGGTGTTCATTGTCAAGCTGCAAGATGTGAATGCCATGTCCATGGTGCAAGCAGACAAGATAACAAGCTTGATAGTAGACCTTGACCCCCACCTGCCCAAGGTGAAAAGGGGCAACAAGGCTGCCACAGTACATGGTTATATGAAATGTACTTTGGACCAGCAATCCTGTTCTAGTGGAGACTTTGGTCTAACAAAAGCAGAGCGAGAGGACCCTTGGGTGAAACACCAAGTCATGTGCATTGTGCGGGAGCAAGTGCGACCTCTGTGAAGTGCCTTTCCAAGTGCCATGACTGACTTATTTCAGAGGTAACTTTTGTGTGAACATGATGTCTTGATTTGCATGCTACTTTGTTTGTATCACGCTCATCACGGTCAGTGAAAGTCACTCATGTTGTGAATGGGTTCATACATGTTGACAATAATGACAATGCCGTGTGTCAGGGTTGCAAAGATTAGCTCAAGATCGCATACCCACTTGGTTACAGCAGGTGTTTTTACAATGATGCGAGGCATTTGCTGGACTGCTTGGTCATGGTGTTTGCAGTGCCCCACATGGACTTGGTTTGGGCCAATACTTTGAAGGAAAGTGGTATCCCTTCAGTCACCTGTCCATCACCAGGACAGACTATGCTTTGCTTCCTCACAAGGATGTCAAGGACTATGGCATGGGCTTCATCTTATGGTACTTGGAAGGTCAATGCTATGTAATGCATATGTCTGCACCGTCCTGATGCAATGCACTTGTGATCCAATGCATGGGTATGCACTATGTTTGACACTGATGCATTAGTAATGTCCAGGTTCAGGAGAGCCTCCTCAAGGAGCTGTTTTTGAGTTCCCGAACTGAATCTATGCTTCACTCCTCGCCATGGCACCATGCTTGCCTTCCATGCCAGCAATTGCAAGGTGCTCCATGGCACTCGCAAACCCAACGAGCTCGGTTCGTGGCTGCCAAAGAATCGGATCAGCATTAGCGCTGCAGACAAGAGCTGTCAATATTAATGTTGCTGTTTTTGAACACAAAGCAGCCAAGGGAAAGGAAAAAAAGAAAAGTCTACGCCGCGCGGCGTTTCAATCATGCCGTGATCCATTGATGATAGACATGGAGGAGCCATGCGTTCAAAGGTGCTTGAGCACATACGACCTTGCAACTTCAAACAGACAAGACGTGCCCTCAAACGTCTCGCAGCTGATGATAGTTAAGGGCAACACAGTATATGTGCAAGGTCGGCCATACTTAGGCGAGGTGACCACGAACTCAATGGCATTACAAGATCATGTGCATGGGGAGGTGGTGTTCATTGTCAAGCTGCAAGATGCCATGTCCATGGTGCAAGCAGACAAGATAACAAGCTTGATAGTAGACCTTGACCCCCACCTGCCCAAGGTGAAAAGGGGCAACAAGGCTGCCACAGTACATGGTTATATGAAATGTACTTTGGACCAGCAATCTGTTCTGGTGGAGACTTTGGTCTAACAAAAGCAGAGCGAGAGGACCCTTGGGTGAAACACCAAGTCATGTGCATTGTGCGGGAGCAAGTGCGACCTCTGCGAAGTGCCTTTCCAAGTGCCATGACTGACTTATTTCAGAGGTAACTTTTGTGTGAACATGATGTCTTGATTTGCATGCTACTTTGTTTGTATCACGCTCATCACGGTCAGTGAAAGTCACTCATGTTGTGAATGGGTTCATACATGTTGACAATAATGACAATGCCGTGTGTCAGGGTTGCAAAGATTAGCTCAAGATCGCATACCCACTTGGTTACAGCAGGTGTTTTTACAATGATGCGAGGCATTTGCTGGACTGCTTGGTCATGGTGTTTGCAGTGCCCCACATGGACTTGGTTTGGGCCAATACTTTGAAGGAAAGTGGTATCCCTTCAGTCACCTGTCCATCACCAGGACAGACTATGCTTTGCTTCCTCACAGGGATGTCAAGGACTATGGCATGGGCTTCATCTTATGGTACCTGGAAGGTCAATGCTATGTAATGCATATGTCTGCACCGTCCTGATGCCAATGCACTTGTGATCCAATGCATGGGTATGCACTATGTTTGACACTGATGCATTAGTAATGTCCAGGTTCAGGAGAGCCTCCTCAAGGAGCTGTTTTTGAGTTCCCAGAACTGAATCTATGCTTCACTCCTCGCCATGGCACCATGCTTGCCTTCCATGCCAGCAATTGCAAGGTGCTCCATGGCACTCGCAAACCCAACGAGCTCGGTTCGTGGCTGCCAAAGAATCGGATCAGCATTAGCGCTGCAGACAAGAGCTGTCAATATTAATGTTGCTGTTACGAACACAAAGCAGCCAAGGGAAAGGAAAAAAAGAAAAGTCTACGCCGCGAGGCGTTTCAATCATGCCGTGATCCATTGATGATAGACATGGAGGAGCCATGCGTTCAAAGGTGCTTGAGCACATACGACCTTGCAACTTCAAACAGACAAGACGTGCCCTCAAACGTCTCGCAGCTGATGATAGTTAAGGGCAACACAGTATATGTGCAAGGTCGGCCATACATAGGCGAGGTGACCACGAACTCAATGGCACTACAAGATCATGTGCATGGGGAGGTGGTGTTCATTGTCAAGCTGCAAGATGTGAATGCCATGTCCATGGTGCAAGCAGACAAGATAACAAGCTTGATAGTAGACCTTGACCCCCACCTGCCCAAGGTGAAAAGGGGCAACAAGGCTGCCACAGTACATGGTTATATGAAATGTACTTTGGACCAGCAATCCTGTTCTGGTGGAGACTTTGGTCTAACAAAAGCAGAGCGAGAGGACCCTTGGGTGAAACACCAAGTCATGTGCATTGTGCGGGAGCAAGTGCGACCTCTGCGAAGTGCCTTTCCAAGTGCCATGACTGACTTATTTCAGAGGTAACTTTTGTGTGAACATGATGTCTTGATTTGCATGCTACTTTGTTTGTATCACGCTCATCACGGTCAGTGAAAGTCACTCATGTTGTGAATGGGTTCATACATGTTGACAATAATGACAATGCCGTGTGTCAGGGTTGCAAAGATTAGCTCAAGATCGCATACCCACTTGGTTACAGCAGGTGTTTTTACAATGATGCGAGGCATTTGCTGGACTGCTTGGTCATGGTGTTTGCAGTGCCCCACATGGACTTGGTTTGGGCCAATACTTTGAAGGAAAGTGGTATCCCTTCAGTCACCTGTCCATCACCAGGACAGACTATGCTTTGCTTCCTCACAGGGATGTCAAGGACTATGGCATGGGCTTCATCTTATGGTACCTGGAAGGTCAATGCTATGTAATGCATATGTCTGCACCGTCCTGATGCCAATGCACTTGTGATCCAATGCATGGGTATGCACTATGTTTGACACTGATGCATTAGTAATGTCCAGGTTCAGGAGAGCCTCCTCAAGGAGCTGTTTTTGAGTTCCCAGAACTGAATCTATGCTTCACTCCTCGCCATGGCACCATGCTTGCCTTCCATGCCAGCAATTGCAAGGTGCTCCATGGCACTCGCAAACCCAACGAGCTCGGTTCGTGGCTGCCAAAGAATCGGATCAGCATTAGCGCTGCAGACAAGAGCTGTCAATATTAATGTTGCTGTTACGAACACAAAGCAGCCAAGGGAAAGGAAAAAAAGAAAAGTCTACGCCGCGAGGCGTTTCAATCATGCCGTGATCCATTGATGATAGACATGGAGGAGCCATGCGTTCAAAGGTGCTTGAGCACATACGACCTTGCAACTTCAAACAGACAAGACGTGCCCTCAAACGTCTCGCAGCTGATGATAGTTAAGGGCAACACAGTATATGTGCAAGGTCGGCCATACATAGGCGAGGTGACCACGAACTCAATGGCACTACAAGATCATGTGCATGGGGAGGTGGTGTTCATTGTCAAGCTGCAAGATGTGAATGCCATGTCCATGGTGCAAGCAGACAAGATAACAAGCTTGATAGTAGACCTTGACCCCCACCTGCCCAAGGTGAAAAGGGGCAACAAGGCTGCCACAGTACATGGTTATATGAAATGTACTTTGGACCAGCAATCCTGTTCTGGTGGAGACTTTGGTCTAACAAAAGCAGAGCGAGAGGACCCTTGGGTGAAACACCAAGTCATGTGCATTGTGCGGGAGCAAGTGCGACCTCTGCGAAGTGCCTTTCCAAGTGCCATGACTGACTTATTTCAGAGGTAACTTTTGTGTGAACATGATGTCTTGATTTGCATGCTACTTTGTTTGTATCACGCTCATCACGGTCAGTGAAAGTCACTCATGTTGTGAATGGGTTCATACATGTTGACAATAATGACAATGCCGTGTGTCAGGGTTGCAAAGATTAGCTCAAGATCGCATACCCACTTGGTTACAGCAGGTGTTTTTACAATGATGCGAGGCATTTGCTGGACTGCTTGGTCATGGTGTTTGCAGTGCCCCACATGGACTTGGTTTGGGCCAATACTTTGAAGGAAAGTGGTATCCCTTCAGTCACCTGTCCAAAACCAGGACAGACTATGCTTTGCTTCCTCACAGGGATGTCAAGGACTATGGCATGGGCTTCATCTTATGGTACTTGGAAGGTCAATGCTATGTAATGCATATGTCTGCACCGTCCTGATGCCAATGCACTTGTGATCCAATGCATGGGTATGCACTATGTTTGACACTGATGCATTAGTAATGTCCAGGTTCAGGAGAGCCTCCTCAAGGAGCTGTTTTTGAGTTCCCGAACTGAATCTATGCTTCACTCCTCGCCATGGCACCATGCTTGCCTTCCATGCCAGCAATTGCAAGGTGCTCCATGGCACTCGCAAACCCAACGAGCTCGGTTCGTGGCTGCCAAAGAATCGGATCAGCATTAGCGCTGCAGACAAGAGCTGTCAATATTAATGTTGCTGTTACGAACACAAAGCAGCCAAGGGAAAGGAAAAAAAGAAAAGTCTACGCCGCGCGGCGTTTCAATCATGCCGTGATCCATTGATGATAGACATGGAGGAGCCATGCGTTCAAAGGTGCTTGAGCACATACGACCTTGCAACTTCAAACAGACAAGACGTGCCCTCAAACGTCTCGCAGCTGATGATAGTTAAGGGCAACACAGTATATGTGCAAGGTCGGCCATACATAGGCGAGGTGACCACGAACTCAATGGCATTACAAGATCATGTGCATGGGGAGGTGGTGTTCATTGTCAAGCTGCAAGATGCCATGTCCATGGTGCAAGCAGACAAGATAACAAGCTTGATAGTAGACCTTGACCCCCACCTGCCCAAGGTGAAAAGGGGCAACAAGGCTGCCACAGTACATGGTTATATGAAGTGTACTTTGGACCAGCAATCCTGTTCTAGTGGAGACTTTGGTCTAACAAAAGCAGAGCGAGAGGACCCTTGGGTGAAACACCAAGTCATGTGCATTGTGCGGGAGCAAGTGCGACCTCTGCGAAGTGCCTTTCCAAGTGCCATGACTGACTTATTTCAGAGGTAACTTTTGTGTGAACATGATGTCTTGATTTGCATGCTACTTTGTTTGTATCACGCTCATCACGGTCAGTGAAAGTCACTCATGTTGTGAATGGGTTCATACATGTTGACAATAATGACAATGCCGTGTGTCAGGGTTGCAAAGATTAGCTCAAGATCGCATACCCACTTGGTTACAGCAGGTGTTTTTACAATGATGCGAGGCATTTGCTGGACTGCTTGGTCATGGTGTTTGCAGTGCCCCACATGGACTTGGTTTGGGCCAATGCTTTGAAGGAAAGTGGTATCCCTTCAGTCACCTGTCCATCACCAGGACAGACTATGCTTTGCTTCCTCACAGGGATGTCAAGGACTATGGCATGGGCTTCATCTTGTGGTACCTGGAAGGTCAGTGCTATGTAATGCATATGTTTGCTTTACAGAGCATATGTCTGCACCTTCCTGATGCCAATGCACTTGTGATCCAATGCATGGGTATGCACTATGTTTGACACTGATGCATTAGTAATGTCCAGGTTCAGGAGAGCCTCCTCAAGGAGCTGTTTTTGAGTTCCCAGAACTGAATCTATGCTTCACTCCTCGCCATGGCACCATGCTTGCCTTCCATGCCAGCAATTGCAAGGTGCTCCATGGCACTCGCAAACCCAACGAGCTCGGTTCGTGGCTGCCAAAGAATCGGATCAGCATTAGCGCTGCAGACAAGAGCTGTCAATATTAATGTTGCTGTTACGAACACAAAGCAGCCAAGGGAAAGGAAAAAAAGAAAAGTCTACGCCGCGAGGCGTTTCAATCATGCCGTGATCCATTGATGATAGACATGGAGGAGCCATGCGTTCAAAGGTGCTTGAGCACATACGACCTTGCAACTTCAAACAGACAAGACGTGCCCTCAAACGTCTCGCAGCTGATGATAGTTAAGGGCAACACAGTATATGTGCAAGGTCGGCCATACATAGGCGAGGTGACCACGAACTCAATGGCATTACAAGATCATGTGCATGGGGAGGTGGTGTTCATTGTCAAGCTGCAAGATGTGAATGCCATGTCCATGGTGCAAGCAGACAAGATAACAAGCTTGATAGTAGACCTTGACCCCCACCTGCCCAAGGTGAAAAGGGGCAACAAGGCTGCCACAGTACATGGTTATATGAAATGTACTTTGGACCAGCAATCCTGTTCTGGTGGAGACTTTGGTCTAACAAAAGCAGAGCGAGAGGACCCTTGGGTGAAACACCAAGTCATGTGCATTGTGCGGGAGCAAGTGCGACCTCTGCGAAGTGCCTTTCCAAGTGCCATGACTGACTTATTTCAGAGGTAACTTTTGTGTGAACATGATGTCTTGATTTGCATGCTACTTTGTTTGTATCACGCTCATCACGGTCAGTGAAAGTCACTCATGTTGTGAATGGGTTCATACATGTTGACAATAATGACAATGCCGTGTGTCAGGGTTGCAAAGATTAGCTCAAGATCGCATACCCACTTGGTTACAGCAGGTGTTTTTACAATGATGCGAGGCATTTGCTGGACTGCTTGGTCATGGTGTTTGCAGTGCCCCACATGGACTTGGTTTGGGCCAATACTTTGAAGGAAAGTGGTATCCCTTCAGTCACCTGTCCATCACCAGGACAGACTATGCTTTGCTTCCTCACAGGGATGTCAAGGACTATGGCATGGGCTTCATCTTATGGTACCTGGAAGGTCAATGCTATGTAATGCATATGTCTGCACCGTCCTGATGCCAATGCACTTGTGATCCAATGCATGGGTATGCACTATGTTTGACACTGATGCATTAGTAATGTCCAGGTTCAGGAGAGCCTCCTCAAGGAGCTGTTTTTGAGTTCCCAGAACTGAATCTATGCTTCACTCCTCGCCATGGCACCATGCTTGCCTTCCATGCCAGCAATTGCAAGGTGCTCCATGGCACTCGCAAACCCAACGAGCTCGGTTCGTGGCTGCCAAAGAATCGGATCAGCATTAGCGCTGCAGACAAGAGCTGTCAATATTAATGTTGCTGTTACGAACACAAAGCAGCCAAGGGAAAGGAAAAAAAGAAAAGTCTACGCCGCGAGGCGTTTCAATCATGCCGTGATCCATTGATGATGGACATGGAGGAGCCATGCGTTCAAAGGTGCTTGAGCACATACGACCTTGCAACTTCAAACAGACAAGACGTGCCCTCAAACGTCTCGCAGCTGATGATAGTTAAGGGCAACACAGTATATGTGCAAGGTCGGCCATACATAGGCGAGGTGACCACGAACTCAATGGCATTACAAGATCATGTGCATGGGGAGGTGGTGTTCATTGTCAAGCTGCAAGATGTGAATGCCATGTCCATGGTGCAAGCAGACAAGATAACAAGCTTGATAGTAGACCTTGACCCCCACCTGCCCAAGGTGAAAAGGGGCAACAAGGCTGCCACAGTACATGGTTATATGAAATGTACTTTGGACCAGCAATCCTGTTCTGGTGGAGACTTTGGTCTAACAAAAGCAGAGCGAGAGGACCCTTGGGTGAAACACCAAGTCATGTGCATTGTGCGGGAGCAAGTGCGACCTCTGCGAAGTGCCTTTCCAAGTGCCATGACTGACTTATTTCAGAGGTAACTTTTGTGTGAACATGATGTCTTGATTTGCATGCTACTTTGTTTGTATCACGCTCATCACGGTCAGTGAAAGTCACTCATGTTGTGAATGGGTTCATACATGTTGACAATAATGACAATGCCGTGTGTCAGGGTTGCAAAGATTAGCTCAAGATCGCATACCCACTTGGTTACAGCAGGTGTTGCTACAATGATGCGAGGCATTTGCTGGACTGCTTGGTCATGGTGTTTGCAGTGCCCCACATGGACTTGGTTTGGGCCAATACTTTGAAGGAAAGTGGTATCCCTTCAGTCACCTGTCCATCACCAGGACAGACTATGCTTTGCTTCCTCACAGGGATGTCAAGGACTATGGCATGGGCTTCATCTTATGGTACCTGGAAGGTCAATGCTATGTAATGCATATGTCTGCACCGTCCTGATGCCAATGCACTTGTGATCCAATGCATGGGTATGCACTATGTTTGACACTGATGCATTAGTAATGTCCAGGTTCAGGAGAGCCTCCTCAAGGAGCTGTTTTTGAGTTCCCAGAACTGAATCTATGCCTCACTCCTCGCCATGGCACCATGCTTGCCTTCCATGCCAGCAATTGCAAGGTGCTCCATGGCACTCGCAAACCCAACGAGCTCGGTTCGTGGCTGCCAAAGAATCGGATCAGCATTAGCGCTGCAGACAAGAGCTGTCAATATTAATGTTGCTGTTACGAACACAAAGCAGCCAAGGAAAAGGAAAAAAAGAAAAGTCTACGCCGCGAGGCGTTTCAATCATGCCGTGAGGCATGATTGATGGGAGGCCTTGGATAGACCGAAGGCGTCCTTGCCCCCTCAATGAGGGGTTCAGCAGTTTGGGGGGGGGGGGGGTCTGACCCCTATGGCGGGTCAGCCCTATGTCTGAGATATGTTCTGAGAGGAGACTCCTCCTGTTTGTACGGGAGCGCTCAAGTTTTCTTCTCAGCTTGACTATAGTATGGAGGCTTGTGATAGCATGTGCATGTAAGGCATTCATCAAGCGGTTGACTCTGAATCTCTCAACTCCAAGCGTTTGAGCTGACTGCACTGTTGTTGTAAAAATTGTGCCATAGAACCCAAGTATGATAGGTATGGCAATTACTTCATATCCATATGCCGCCAAGGCTTCTTGCAGACCCTTGTGTTGTAGCTCCTTTTCCTTCAGTTTGTCTTTATACATTGTGTCTGGGCAATAGCCTGCCTCAGCTACCCACACTCTCCTTGGCTTGTCATCCAGCATCCGCGGACATAGTTGTGCCATTGTGGCTTGTTGCATGTATTGCCCATGCTCTACTGCAGACATCTCAACTATCATTAGATGTGGCCTCAGCTTGTTTCTAATCTGATCTGGGTCGTTGTCCGATGCTACATTGTGATTCTGTGCAGCTATGTAGCCTTGAGGCAGATTTCTATCAGGTAGCACAAACTCAGGTATCCTCTTGTTGTTAACTCCTAGTTGACGAAGGCCTTCTAGTTGACCCACATCTGCAATTATAAAATAGCTCCCATTTTGTCCCTTCATGACTTCCTTAATGATCTTTCTCATAGCCTTGTCATGCCTTGCTATGTAGTGAGCTTTTAGTTCCTTGTGTTGACAACGTCCAAGAATGTGGCCCGCCGAGTCAAGATCGCCGCACAATTGGCATTTGGTGTCTTTGGCAATTGGCTCTCCATTGAGGTATGGCCTGTTGAACATGAAAGCTAGTTTCTTGTTCCACAGTCTCCCACACCTGCTTTTGAGGAGGTTTACTTTCATGGGCTCTGTGATTGCTTGCATGTCCCAAAAGGCATTACTGTACTTGGCAGCTGTCACAGGTTGAATTTGTTGCCAGCTCCCGAAGTAAATAGAGTCTGGTTGCTCTGGCCCAACTTGAGTTTTGTGTGTATCTCATTTTGCAGGGCATCATCTAAGTTTCTTATGTTCTGCATGCACGGTTGGTTACCACCATCAGCAGCCTTCTTTGTCTGGGGCCAAAACTTGTTACCAAAGTCCTCACAATGGCTTCGGGCCACATCTCTGCCAACAGATTTGCCTTCAGCTATGAGTTCAGCAGCTGCATTTGCAAGTTGGTCTGCGTGCTCATTGCCTCGAATGCCAATATGGGACTTGACCTTCATCAGTGTGGTCTCGACAGAGTTGCTTGCTCTTTGTATTAGCAGCTCTGTTATTGCTTGGAGCATGGGGCGATGGATGTCATTCACAGTGAGCGCAGGGTCTCTCATGTGCTTTGCTATTTTATCCATGCTGCATTTGGAGTCTGTGGCAATGACCTCATCGCGGTCTGGTCTGCATTCTTGTAATGCAACAAAAATTGATGCAACCTCAGCTCTGTTGATAGTGTTGTTCTCACCAGCAGTGTTTGTGTGCACTGTTAATTGTATTGGGGCATGTGCCGATTTTCTGTGTACTCCTCCTCCTGTGACAATGCCTGCATTAGGGAACTCCCTCCTGCTGCCATCAGTGTAGATGATGTCCTCTGCCACGTGCTTCAGTTCAACAGGGCTCAGCATGTCTGTAGGCAGGCTCGCCCCCTTATCGCTTGTTTGTTTGCGCCAGTGTTTAGGCGCTGCAATTTCCGCTTTTGCAAATCTGCTGGGCGCGTGTAGACCCTTCATCGGGTACGCAGTCTTTGTCTGACGGTGCGCGTTCAGGCGTTTAACCTTGTTGTACCTCTCGGTGCGTGAGGCGGCCTCCCTGAAGCCCAGTTCTAGGCTATACTGCTTGTAATACTGTTTGAGGCCAGCCTCGTTAGCCACAACAAAGAACTTGATGTCCCATTTGGCTGCCGCTGTGTGTGTTTTGCCAGTACTCCAGTGTTGTGGGTGTACAAGGGCAATATTTCCCTTTTTGATGGTCTTGATTTCTTGCACTGAGGGGTGACACAACCATTTTGTATACGTTGTGCTTTTCTGGGCCTGCCATGGTAGAACAAAGACTGTCAGGACTGGTTCAGCAGTGTCCTCACAGCTGGCTATGGCCCATCTCACGGCTTTGTCCATGGCGGCAGACTCATATTCAGGTCTGGCCTGCGAAGCACCTGTCCATTTGGTGCTGTATGCGTCGTAGTTTGCTCCAAATAGCTGGTCCTCTTCTTGCAGGCTGTAGTAGCTAGTAAAGTGTGGGCTGAAGTTCAAGGGAGATGCAAACCTTTCTGTGGTGAGCTGCAAGCCTTCTTTCATTGCTTTCATGTATGCATCTGGCGTCGACCAATGTTGTCGCACGTTGCTCTGTGTGCTGTGCTTGCCCTTGCCTTTGTATCTGCTGAGCAGGCTGACGACTGCATGTTCAAAGGAGGGGTTATGATATTTCTCATGCAGACTGCTGTTGCATTGTCTTGTATGCTCGAATGCTACTTGCAGCTGGAGCAAGCGAGCGGGTATTAGGGTCCCACAGGTTTTCCCTGCAAAGCTGTACATATATGCTAGTTTTCCTTGACCTTGTGCTGCATCCGCATCTCTAATCTTGATGATGTACTTCCCTGGCGCAGCAATGTCATGGTCAGGGTTGATGACATCTATAGAGTTGATGTGTATGCTCGATCTGAGCCCTGGCTGGTGCAGCAAAGCAGGCGTGGCTTTATCTTGAAGGTGTCCAGTATCCTTGTCTCTGCAAATTAGTTTTATGCTCGTCTTTCTTGATACAAGCGTCCTTGCCCAGTCTGATGTGTCCCGAGGCCTCTCTTCTGGCCTGAAAGTCTTCTATCATTTCTGTTGGAATAGAATCATTGTCTGCTGATTCTTCCTTTTCTTGCCATCTTACTTTTGCAACTCGCTTCCCTGCTGCAGGCCCAAACCTTCTACCAAACTCAGGGCATCTGGTGATTGCAACTGGTTTGTAGCCAGTCTCTGCATGCAGCGGGATGTGGTGGCGTAGCATGTATGTGTCAGCCCATTGTACTATGTAGCGCTTCTGCCCATTTGACATGCATTCTGCGATTACCCTTTCCACCCTGTCCTGTTCTGCATATAGCGGGGGTATGACTCTATGATCAGCCATGTGGTCTCTAGCATGCTTTTTGAAGCCATGTAGGTGGTGGATCTTGATGCTGCTTTTTGTACTGCCATCTGGCAGGCTCTCCACCAATTTGTGTAAGGGTGGGTACGGCTTTCCATGTAATGCTGCAGCTGCCTTAGCCTTTTCGTTGCGTTTGTCCTTTCCCCTTTTGAGCATTGCTTCAAAGTCTTGATTAATGTCGTCATCGTTTGGTGTAACAGAGCGGTGTATTTCTTGGAGGAAGGCCTCTGCTGCTGGGTCCGTCCGCCTATCAGGCTTAGGATCCCTAGGTCTGTCCAGCCAGCCTGACTCACATTTATGGCTCACCACTGGGCCAGCATGATTTGGCAGTGTTGATGCATCATTTTGTGTTGTGTCCAGCTTAATTACCTTTGGACGTTTTGGCTTGCCTTTCTGCAAGTATTCGTTTTGAGGGGTGGCACGGGGTCACCTATAGGTGAAAATCTTGAAGCAAGGGTCCTACTCACCTCTCTGGCCGCTCGTGACTTGCGCTCACCAGGGTCGTGTCCGTACATCACCTATGCGTGACCAGCAAACTTCCTTTGGAATGCATCGAAAGAGGCTGCGAAACCGTCACGGACGTCGCTTTCCTACGTCCGAACCATCACGGACGGCCTTCTATGATGCTTTGTCGTCGTTAGGAGATCACGGTCGCTTCAGACACTGTAAACATCGGTTGCAACAGGGTTTGCTAGAGTGCATGCCAGGCCTCAAACAGCAGCGACCGCATCGTCTCTCGCTTTGATGCAATTTCTGGCGCCAGGGTAGCATGCGCAACCTTTTGCCGGGATTTGACGCCTGATCTCGTCCTCTCCGATGCAATATCGAGCATATACTGGCCTGCATGTTGACTTGGTGCTGCATGCAAGTGGCACGTGACCTTGAAAAGCACTGATGTGATTATTGCGTTAAAGCGCAGGACCAGGCTGAGATTCTGCCGCTGAATGTGTGCAAAATAATTGCACACATGTACATCATTTTTTTATGCAGCACTTGAGATCATAGGCAAAAACTTACTTCTGTAAGTTGGGAGTGTGTGAACTTGCAAAATGCAAGCGATTATGCGCTCTTTTGTCAAAGCTATGTGCCATGTGGGGAATCAGACAAGTGGTACTTGCGTATATTATGCAATTGCACTTACAGGCTTTGTGTATAGCACAACCATGTTTGAAAAGATAGTCATCACCCTGCTTCAGTCTTCTCTAACACCTACTTGGACAGATGTATAACCTGACTGCTGATGGCAAGAACGCAGAGCAAACATGAAAGCAGAAACAAAGATGCAATGTGTTCCAAACACAGAAAAATATGGTAAACATGGCTACACAAAGCCTAGCAAGCTGATGTTACAATATTAAGTACTTCAGTTCCACGAACGTTAACTACTGGCGGCATGATGCAAAAAAAAAAGAAAACAAATTCAAGCAATGCAAGTTTGAATACAGTGATAGAGGGGGGCAATGTCAAGTGCTTTGGTAATAACTGTACTACAAAGCACACACTCTGCATGAACTCTAAACACTGTGCACTGAATTCAAAAGTTGCGAATTCGGTCAAGTGCGACTGCAGCTGCAAATACTTGCAATAATGTTCACAATGTAACATACAAGTCCCACCCCTGTCATCATGACCTATAAGATGGATTGACCCCCGGGATACAGCCTTGCAGTCAAAGCATGCATGCCGGCAGTTGATGCATGCCACCAGCAGATGCAAGTGTCTTGCACGGCATCAGCACCACTGCTCTGCTTGACAAGGGCCACCAGCTTTGCAGGCAGCCATGTATAGCATTATCGCTTTTGTTGCTTAAGTGAACAACTTTTTGTGCAGGTACAGGCTTGCTGTCCAAGCATGCATGCAAGCAGCAAACGCAAGTGTCTTTCAATACAGCACAAGTGTGTTGCACAACACTAGCACCAATGCCTTGCTTCACAAGGGCCAACAGCTGTGCAACCAGCCATCTAGCATTACTGCTCATGCTGTTCTTTTGTGCAGCTTTGCTATGAAAGGCTTGCTGACACCAGCTTTGCAGGCAGCCATGTATAGCATTATCGCTCATGCTGCTCAAGTGAACAACTTTTCTGTGCAGGTACAGGCTTGTTGTCAAAGCATGCATGCAAGCAGCACCTGCAAGTGTCTTGCAATACAGCACAAGTGTGTTGCACAGCACTAGCACCATTGCTTTGCTTCACAAGGGCCAACAGCTGTGCAACCAGCCATCTAGCATTACTGCTCGTGCTGTGCAGCTTTGCTATGAAAGGCTTGCTGTCAAAGCATGCATGCATGCAAGCAGCACATGCAAGTGTCTTGCATTACAGCACAAGTGTGTTGCACAGCACTAGCACCATTGCTTTGCTTCACAAGGGCCAACAGCTGTGCAACCAGCCATCTAGCATTGCTGCTCACGCTGTTCACCTGTGCAGCTTTGCTACGAAAGCCTTGCTGTCAAAGCATGCATGCAAGCAGCTAATGCAAGTGTCCCGCACTACAACACAAGAGTGGTGCAGAGCATTAACACCATTGCTCTGTTGGACAAGGGCTAACAGCTCTGCAAGTAGCCGTACACCATCGCCGCTCGTGCACTTCAATTGAGCAAATTTGCTTTGCACGTTCAGGCTCGCTGAGGATGCGTGCATGAGCGCTGTGCACCAAACTTATGTTATAATGCGGGGTACTTGCATTCGTTGCATGACAAGGGCCCAGCAGCTGTGCAAGCAACCATAATATTATACCACTCAATTTAACGCTCATGCTATTCAAGTATGCAACTTGTTGTGTGGGTACAGCCTTGCAGTCAAAGCATGCATGCCGGCAGTTGATGCATGCCAGCAGCGGATGCAAATGTCTTGCACGGCATCAGCACCACTGCTCTGCTTGACAAAGGCCAACAGCTGTGCAAGCAAACATATAGCGCTCATGCAGATTTGGGCTTGCAATCAAAGCATGCATGCAGGCAGCAGGTGCAAGTGTCTCTTGAGGGGTGGCATCAACTGTGACGTAGGTGAAGCAAGGGTCGTACACACGTACAGCTGTCACCTGGCAGGTGACGACGGGTCGCGGGACCGGTGAATTTTGATCACCTGTGGGTGATGGCAAGTCACGATGCTCGTGAGAGATCAGCACGGTCCCGGTGACGCGCGGCGCGTTGACCACATATACGTGGTGAACAGTGTTACATCTGAAAACAGGCTGCAGCGTGTGCGCAGCGCCGTTGTTTGTGTCCAGCAAATCGCAGTGGGTTACTCGGCTACGACACCCAGAAAGCCTGCTTTTTTTGCATGGTTTTGTATTGTATTATTGCAATTGCAAATAATAACTATAATCTCTGGAACAATTTTGCTTAGGTATAACACTCTTGTGGAGAGAGCATTCGCTGCACATGGTGTACATTTGTGCCCTTGAGCCATGGTGTTGCTTAGTGTGTTGCTTAGCATTAACACCACTGCCCCACATGCATGCACACTACAGCGCAGGTGTGTTGCACAGTACTTAGTCTAGCACCACTGCTCTGCTTGACAAGGGTCAGCAGCTGTGCAACCAGCAATCTAGCATTACGGCTCGTGCTGTTCAGTTATCTAGAGCTTTGATATTACAAGCTTGCTGTCAAAGCCTGCACGCAAGCAACAGATGCAATTGTCCCGCAGTACAGCACAAGTGTGTTGCACAACACTAGCAGCAATCCTGTTCTTGACAAGGGTCAGCAGTTGTGCAAGCAGCCATCTTGCATCACGGCTGACACTGAGCAGCCTTGCTTGCTGTCAAAGCTTGCATGCAAGCAGCAGATGCAAGTGTCCCGCAGTACAGCAGTAGTTAGTACAGCGCTAGCACCACTGCCCCACACAGCAGCACAAGTGTATTGCATAGCATTAGCACCACTGCTCTGCTTGGCAGGGGCAAGCAGCTATGCAAGCAGCCATCTAGCTATCATATATTTATATAGCAGTACCCGCCCATGCTGTCCAAGTGTGCAACTTTGCTGTGCAAGTACAAGCTTGCAATGAAAGGCAGCATATGCAGGTGTGCTGCACCACAGCACAAGAGTGTTGCATAGCACAGTGCTAGCAACACTGCTTTTGTTGACAAGGGCCAACAGCTGTGCAAGCAGTCGTCTAGCAATAACGCTCATGCTGTTTTCATGTGCAGCTTTGCTATGAAAGGCTTGCCTGTCAAAGCATGCATGCAAGCAGCAAGTGCAAGTGTCCCGCACTGCAAGACAAGTGTGCTGCATAGCTTTAGCACCACTGCTCTGCTTGGCTGGGGCAAGCAGCTGTGCAGGGAACTGTCTTGCATCACCGCTCATACTAACGCATATTGTTCACCTGCGCAACTTTGCTGTGAAAGGCTTGCTGTCGAAGCATGCAAGCAACAAGTGCCAGTGTCCTACACCACAGCATGAGTATGTTACACAACACTAGCACCACTACTCTGTTTGACAAGGGCCAGCAGCTGTGCAAGCAGTGCTGTGCAGCTCTGCTATCAAAGGCTTGTTGTCAAAGCATGCATGCAAGCAGCAGATGTAACTGTCCTGCAGCACAGCACAAGTGTGTTGCACAGCACTAGCACTGCTGCTCTGCTTTACAAGGGCCAGCAGCTGTGCAAGCAGCCATGTAGCGTTACTGTTGTTCTGTCTACTTGTTTTGCTCATGCAATTTTGCAGTTGTTCTCTTCAATGGCATGCCATGCCTGTCAATTCCACTTGCATGCCTCTGCTTGACATTTGCACAGTCTGCTTCTTGCTTCTGTGCAATCTTGTCTTTGGCTGCTTTGTGTTCAGCAACAGCAACATTGACAGCTCTTGTCTGCAGCGCTAATGCTGATCCGATTCTTTGGCAGCCACGGCCGAGCTCGTTGGGTTTGCGAGTGCCATGGAGCACCTTGCTGGCATGGAAGGCAAGCATGGTGCCGTGGCGAGGAGTGAAGCATAGATTCAGTTCTGGGAACTCAAAAACAGCTCCTTGAGGAGGCTCTCCTGAACCTGGACATCACTGATGCATCAGTGTCAAACATAGTGCATACCCATGCATTGGATCACAAGTGCATTGGCATCAGGAAGGTGCAGACATATGCTCTGTAAAGCAAACATATGCATTACATAGCACTGACCTTCCAGGTACCACAAGATGAAGCCCATGCCATAGTCCTTGACATCCCTGTGAGGGAGCGAAGCATAGTCTTTCCTGGTGATGGACAGGTGACTGAAGGGATACCACTTTCCTTCAAAGTATTGGCCCAAACCAAGTCCATGTGGGGCACTGCAAACACCATGACCAAGCAGTCCAGCAAATGCCTCGCATCATTGTAAGAACACCTGCTGTAACCAAGTGGGTATGCGATCTTGAGCTAATCTTTGCAACCCTGACACACAGCATTGTCAACATGTATGAACCCATTCACAACATGAGTGACTTTCACTGACCGTGATGAGCGTGATACAAACAAAATAGCATGCAAATCAAGACACCGCGTTCACACAAAAGTTACCTCTGATATAAGTCAGTCATGGCACTTGGAAAGGCACTTCGCAGAGGTCGCACTTGCTCCCGCACAATGCACATGACTTGGTGTTTCACCCAAGGGTCCTCTCGCTCTGCTTTTGTTAGACCAAAGTCTCCACCAGAACAGGATTGCCGGTCCAAAGTACATTTCATATAACCATGTACTGTGGCAGCCTTGTTGCCCCTTTTCACCTTGGGCAGGTTTGGGTCGAGGTCTACTATCAAGCTTGTTATCTTGTCTGCTTGCACCATGGACATGGCATTCACATCTTGCAGCTTGACAATGAACACTACCTCTCCATGCACATGATCTTGTAATGCCATTGAGTTCGTGGTCACCTCGCCTGTGTATGGCCGACCTTGCACATATGCTGTGTTGCCCTTAACTATCATCAGCTGCGAGACGTTTGAGGGCACGTCTTGTCTGTTTGAAGTTGCAAGGTCGTATGTGCTCAAGCACCTTTGAACGCATGGCTCCTCCATGTCTATTTGCAACAACCTTCGGAGGATTTGGGCATATTCATGGCAAAAGGAACCGGCCCCTAGCATCACATGCGAATTTAACGCAAGCTATTTTCCACTAATCAGCAGATATTATGGCATCACAGGTCGTGTGAGGTTCCATACATGTCTACATACTTCCTGTTATGCAAATCGATTTTCCTGCAAAGGATTGGCGCAACTTGTTTAGGAGATGAGACTGGCTTGCCTCTGGTGAGGCTTGGCCTGCACCCGCCTTGCGTAGGCCTGTCACACATGCCACCTGCAAAATATGGACTGATTATCGGATCGCATGGGTAGATTTCCATGCTATACATGTCACACATGCATTGTCACACAATTCTTGAAGGCCTTGTCGTGGAACCATCACATAACTGTTGTGTCAGGCATGCGCAAGGACACAATTGCATTGTAAGATTTATGGGACAAATGTTAAACTAATATACAGCACTATCAATGTGTCACAACGATATTTTGTGTTACGTAAGGCATGCCGCCATTCAGATGCGAACATTTCTCAAAGATTGCTCTCCCAAGTCAAATTCTGTATGGTACACTAGCTGAGCCAAAGCACGGACGCTAAACACACCACACTGGTGACCATCGAGTTGACTAGTGCTGAAGACCTGAGACGACCCGAGTACAAGAAGTGACGTGGGCTTGACAATTTTCACTGCATACTGAGGCAACACAGCCCGCAACACTGACTTTGCATCCTTGACTTGACTGTCTGTGTCCTTTATGCCTTTCACATCTAGTGGATCCCATACACACAGCAACAAGTCTCTGTTGCAAACTTGTGCTACCATCAACCTGAAGTGGTTGCAACCATCAAAGCAAACGGACACTATGTGATCACCGTCCGAAACAAGTAAACACTTTTTGAGTGGGTCATAACGTTTACCCATGCATATGTGAAAACTATTTGACAATCTAGCTTGCACCTGTGCTGTAGTTTCTGAAGAATCTACGTCATAACCGCCATCATTTTCGATCCAAACCTCAGACTGACTACGCATCACCTCGACTAGTCCTAACATGACCTTTGCAACATTGTTATCATTGAGCTGAGACCACCCAGTGAGCCAGTTGGTGGGCAATACAATGCAAGAACCCTGGCTACTAGGCATGAGCTTCACAAACTCATGTATAGCTCCTGTGTCCAACCATCTTGTCTGACCTAACGACTGTAACACAAGGTGTCCACCAGCATTCAGGTGAAAGGGCAAAGCGTCCAGTAACGCTCGTGTGATGGGTTGTTCAAAGACTACGGCACGGGCAAGCTCAAGCACACCCAAATCGAAAGACGGATGGTTGTGCCTGAATGGAGACTCCAGAGGGGACATAGACACCTACTGCATGCAATTTGAATACATCTTAGGGCGAGGGACAAAACTCGAAGCACTCGAAGGTTGCAACATGCTGTCATGGCTGACATGCACAACTAGGCTCAACAACATTCGTTTGTGATATATGCTTTCAGAAGTTGTAGTGGCATACCTGTGGTCCTGATTGGTTGGAATTTGGCACACGCTGCTCACTAGAAGGTGGCGCTTGAGAGGTGAGTTCAGAGTCAGGGACATACGTGACATCATCGATGTCAGCCTACAAGCGCAACAGATGAGAGCATGTTGTATGGAGTCAATTGACACCACAACATGATTGCTTGCATGCCTGTATTTTCCATCAAAGCTTGTTGCTACCCAAACCATTAGTGCGTTCAACATGATCCAACATCGATTGCTTTAACCGGGATCTACTCTACATGACACTGCATTAGGAATTGGGGCGTGCACAAATATGTGTATGGATTACTTGGTGATACCTGTGTCATTTGAGTGTCAGCCACCTTGCTCTGCACTTCTGCCTGTCCCTCCACCTGCATGGCAGGTGGCTTTGTGTGCACTTGATATTGTTTGCAAGGATATAACATGCAAAATGCAAGGATATAACATGCAAAATGAAAGGTGGACTTGCCGCTCTGATGTGCCTGGTTGATCAAATGGACACAAAACCCAGCCCATTGCTACTATCAGGTGAGCTTGACCTGTGGTTCTTGCAGTGACTCTTGTTAAGAAAAAGGGTGAATAAATGAGAGTGGGTTATCCTGAACACAGACAAGCATGCTTTGATGTCAGCTTCACTACAACGTATGCCCCGTGTGGCTTGAAAAACATTATTGGACCCTAAATCAATACTTAGCATCGCATGCAAGGGTCCCAATGTTGATTCCACACAGCAAGGCCCTATAATACCAATCAGCCGATCATATTCATGTTTTGAGTACTTCATGCATAACATATATGTGTGATAGTTGCACACCTGTGCGCTGTCTAGTGTCTGGTGTGCGCTGTCTGCAACCCCTGGCAAGTCTTCTTGCGTCTCCTGGAAAAGCGTGCACCTTAGCCTTAGCTTGATATGTTTGCACATACAGCCAATTGACTCAGATGTGTGATGCATCTCTAAGATCTTCCCTTTGCAGTAGCTGCAATAGCATACCTGTTGGGTGTCAGTCTGAAGTGAATCTGCCTCCAAAATTGTGTCTTGGCCAACAACAACCTGAAGTCAATCACCCTAGTTATGCAGAACATAAAATGGGGAAGGGGCCACTGTACACTGCACGGCACTCAATGCGAGCAAGCGACAGCATCACTTATACAAAGATTTGAAGCAAGCATCTTAGGAAGCTGACCTTGCTGGCATCGTCTGAGTGTGTTGACACCTGCTCAGCCTGTGACACAGGGCATGTTGTCATGGATTCTGCACAAGGCTGCATAGCAGCAAGGTGAAGATGTGAAAGGGCAACCACAGCTGTCACTGTGTCATTTGCTAACACACACATGCACAAGCTACACAGAGTTGTCAGCTGCACTGACGGTGTACAACTCACAATGCAGTGCAGAGCAATCCAGTGCAGAGCAAGCAACAGCAACACTGATACAGAGACTTGAAGCAACAGGACTAACAAGCTGACCTTGCTGGCACCGACTGCGGGCGTTGACACCTCCTGTTTGCTTGTGTCAGCCTGTGACACAGGGCATGTTGTCATGGATTCTGCACGAGGCTGCATAGCAGCATGGTGAAGATGTGAAAGGGCAACCACAGCTGTCACTGTGTCATTTGCTATCACATCACACATGCACAAGCTACATAGAGTTGTCAGCTGCGCTGACGGTGTACATCTCACAATGCAGTGCAGAGCAATCCAGTGCAGAGCAAGCAACAGCAACACTGATACAGAGACTTGAAGCAACGGGACTAACAAGCTGACCTTGCTGGCACCGACTGCGGGCGTTGACACCTCCTGTTTGCTTGTGTCAGCCTGTGACACAGGGCATGTTGTCATGGATTCTGCACAAGGCTCCAAAGCAGCATGGTGAAGATGTGAAGGGGCAACCACAGCTGTCACTGTGTCATTTGCTATCACACACATGCACAAGCTACAGAGAGTTGTCAGCTGCACTGACGGTGTACAACTGACAATGCAGTGCAGAGCAATCCAGTGCAGAGCAAGCAACAGCAACACTGATACAGAGACTTGAAGCAACAGGACTAACAAGCTGACCTTGCTGGCACCGACTGCGGGCGTTGACACCTCCTGTTTGCTTGTGTCAGCCTGTGACACAGGGCATGTTGTCATGGATTCTGCACGAGGCTGCATAGCAGCATGGTGAAGATGTGAAAGGGCAACCACAGCTGTCACTGTGTCATTTGCTATCACATCACACATGCACAAGCTACATAGAGTTGTCAGCTGCGCTGACGGTGTACAACTCACAATGCAGTGCAGAGTAATCCAGTGCAGAGCAAGATACAGCAACACTGATACAGAGACTTGAAGCAACGGGACTAACAAGCTGACCTTGCTGGCACCGACTGCGGGCGTTGACACCTCCTGTTTGCTTGTGTCAGCCTGTGACACAGGGCATGTTGTCATGGATTCTGCACGAGGCTGCATAGCAGCATGGTGAAGATGTGAAAGGGCAACCACAGCTGTCACTGTGTCATTTGCTATCACATCACACATGCACAAGCTACATAGAGTTTTCAGCTGCGCTGACGGTGTACAACTCACAATGCAGTGCAGAGCAATCCAGTGCAGAGCAAGATACAGCAACACCGATACAGAGACTTGAAGCAACGGGACTAACAAGCTGACCTTGCTGGCACCGACTGCGGGCGTTGACACCTCCTGTTTGCTTGTGTCAGCCTGTGACACAGGGCATGTTGTCATGGATTCTGCACAAGGCTCCAAAGCAGCATGGTGAAGATGTGAAGGGGCAACCACAGCTGTCACTGTGTCATTTGCTATCACACACATGCACAAGCTACAGAGAGTTGTCAGCTGCACTGACGGTGTACAACTGACAATGCAGTGCAGAGCAATCCAGTGCAGAGCAAGCAACAGCAACACTGATACAGAGACTTGAAGCAACAGGACTAACAAGCTGACCTTGCTGGCACCGACTGCGGGCGTTGACACCTCCTGTTTGCTTGTGTCAGCCTGTGACACAGGGCATGTTGTCATGGATTCTGCACGAGGCTGCATAGCAGCATGGTGAAGATGTGAAAGGGCAACCACAGCTGTCACTGTGTCATTTGCTATCACATCACACATGCACAAGCTACATAGAGTTGTCAGCTGCGCTGACGGTGTACAACTCACAATGCAGTGCAGAGTAATCCAGTGCAGAGCAAGATACAGCAACACTGATACAGAGACTTGAAGCAACGGGACTAACAAGCTGACCTTGCTGGCACCGACTGCGGGCGTTGACACCTCCTGTTTGCTTGTGTCAGCCTGTGACACAGGGCATGTTGTCATGGATTCTGCACGAGGCTGCATAGCAGCATGGTGAAGATGTGAAAGGGCAACCACAGCTGTCACTGTGTCATTTGCTATCACATCACACATGCACAAGCTACATAGAGTTTTCAGCTGCGCTGACGGTGTACAACTCACAATGCAGTGCAGAGCAATCCAGTGCAGAGCAAGATACAGCAACACCGATACAGAGACTTGAAGCAACGGGACTAACAAGCTAACCTTGCTGGCACCGACTGCGGGCGTTGACACCTCCTGTTTGCTTGTGTCAGCCTGTGACACAGGGCATGTTGTCATGCATTCTGCATACCAAAACTCCAAAGGCGCATGGCCAGGATGTGAAGGGGCAACCACAGCTGTCACTGTGTCATTTGCTATCACACACATGCACAAGCTACAGAGAGTTGTCAGCTGCACTGACGGTGTACAACTGACAATGCAGTGCAGAGCAATCCAGTGCAGAGCAAGCAACAGCAACACTGATACAGAGACTTGAAGCAACAGGACTAACAAGCTGACCTTGCTGGCACCGACTGCGGGCGTTGACACCTCCTGTTTGCTTGTGTCAGCCTGTGACACAGGGCATGTTGTCATGGATTCTGCACGAGGCTGCATAGCAGCATGGTGAAGATGTGAAAGGGCAACCACAGCTGTCACTGTGTCATTTGCTATCACATCACACATGCACAAGCTACATAGAGTTGTCAGCTGCGCTGACGGTGTACAACTCACAATGCAGTGCAGAGTAATCCAGTGCAGAGCAAGATACAGCAACACTGATACAGAGACTTGAAGCAACGGGACTAACAAGCTGACCTTGCTGGCACCGACTGCGGGCGTTGACACCTCCTGTTTGCTTGTGTCAGCCTGTGACACAGGGCATGTTGTCATGGATTCTGCACGAGGCTGCATAGCAGCATGGTGAAGATGTGAAAGGGCAACCACAGCTGTCACTGTGTCATTTGCTATCACATCACACATGCACAAGCTACATAGAGTTTTCAGCTGCGCTGACGGTGTACAACTCACAATGCAGTGCAGAGCAATCCAGTGCAGAGCAAGCAACAGCAACACTGATACAGAGACTTGAAGCAACAGGACTAACAAGCTGACCTTGCTGGCACCGACTGCGGGCGTTGACACCTCCTGTTTGCTTGTGTCAGCCTGTGACACAGGGCATGTTGTCATGGATTCTGCACGAGGCTGCATAGCAGCATGGTGAAGATGTGAAAGGGCAACCACAGCTGTCACTGTGTCATTTGCTATCACATCACACATGCACAAGCTACAGAGAGTTGTCAGCTGCACTGACGGTGTACAACTGACAATGCAGTGCAGAGCAATCCAGTGCAGAGCAAGCAACAGCAACACTGATACAGAGACTTGAAGCAACAGGACTAACAAGCTGACCTTGCTGGCACCGACTGCGGGCGTTGACACCTCCTGTTTGCTTGTGTCAGCCTGTGACACAGGGCATGTTGTCATGGATTCTGCACGAGGCTGCATAGCAGCATGGTGAAGATGTGAAAGGGCAACCACAGCTGTCACGGTGTCATTTGCTATCACATCACACATGCACAAGCTACATAGAGTTGTCAGCTGCGCTGACGGTGTACAACTCACAATGCAGTGCAGAGCAATCCAGTGCAGAGCAAGCAACAGCAACACTGATACAGAGACTTGAAGCAACAGGACTAACAAGCTGACCTTGCTGGCACCGACTGCGGGCGTTGACACCTCCTGTTTGCTTGTGTCAGCCTGTGACACAGGGCATGTTGTCATGGATTCTGCACGAGGCTGCATAGCAGCATGGTGAAGATGTGAAAGGGCAACCACAGCTGTCACTGTGTCATTTGCTATCACATCACACATGCACAAGCTACATAGAGTTGTCAGCTGCGCTGACGGTGTACATCTCACAATGCAGTGCAGAGCAATCCAGTGCAGAGCAAGCAACAGCAACACTGATACAGAGACTTGAAGCAACGGGACTGACAAGCTGACCTTGCTGGCACCGACTGCGGGCGTTGACACCTCCTGTTTGCTTGTGTCAGCCTGTGACACAGGGCATGTTGTCATGGATTCTGCACGAGGCTGCATAGCAGCATGGTGAAGATGTGAAAGGGCAACCACAGCTGTCACTGTGTCATTTGCTATCACATCACACATGCACAAGCTACAGAGAGTTGTCAGCTGCACTGACGGTGTACAACTGACAATGCAGTGCAGAGCAATCCAGTGCAGAGCAAGCAACAGCAACACTGATACAGAGACTTGAAGCAACGGGACTAACAAGCTAACCTTGCTGGCACCGACTGCGGGCGTTGACACCTCCTGTTTGCTTGTGTCAGCCTGTGACACAGGGCATGTTGTCATGCATTCTGCATACCAAAACTCCAAAGGCGCATGGCCAGGATGTGAAGGGGCAACCACAGCTGTCACTGTGTCATTTGCTATCACACACATGCACAAGCTACAGAGAGTTGTCAGCTGCACTGACGGTGTACAACTGACAATGCAGTGCAGAGCAATCCAGTGCAGAGCAAGCAACAGCAACACTGATACAGAGACTTGAAGCAACAGGACTAACAAGCTGACCTTGCTGGCACCGACTGCGGGCGTTGACACCTCCTGTTTGCTTGTGTCAGCCTGTGACACAGGGCATGTTGTCATGGATTCTGCACGAGGCTGCATAGCAGCATGGTGAAGATGTGAAAGGGCAACCACAGCTGTCACTGTGTCATTTGCTATCACATCACACATGCACAAGCTACATAGAGTTGTCAGCTGCGCTGACGGTGTACATCTCACAATGCAGTGCAGAGCAATCCAGTGCAGAGCAAGCAACAGCAACACTGATACAGAGACTTGAAGCAACGGGACTAACAAGCTGACCTTGCTGGCACCGACTGCGGGCGTTGACACCTCCTGTTTGCTTGTGTCAGCCTGTGACACAGGGCATGTTGTCATGGATTCTGCACGAGGCTGCATAGCAGCATGGTGAAGATGTGAAAGGGCAACCACAGCTGTCACTGTGTCATTTGCTATCACATCACACATGCACAAGCTACATAGAGTTTTCAGCTGCGCTGACGGTGTACAACTCACAATGCAGTGCAGAGCAATCCAGTGCAGAGCAAGATACAGCAACACCGATACAGAGACTTGAAGCAACGGGACTAACAAGCTAACCTTGCTGGCACCGACTGCGGGCGTTGACACCTCCTGTTTGCTTGTGTCAGCCTGTGACACAGGGCATGTTGTCATGCATTCTGCATACCAAAACTCCAAAGGCGCATGGCCAGGATGTGAAGGGGCAACCACAGCTGTCACTGTGTCATTTGCTATCACACACA
Source organism: Asterella californica (assembly GCA_036924285.1). NCBI lineage: Eukaryota > Viridiplantae > Streptophyta > Marchantiopsida > Marchantiales > Aytoniaceae > Asterella > Asterella californica. Next base: position 26,958 of record JAYKYS010000108.1, read on the forward strand.
TGCACAAGCTACAGAGAGTTGTCAGCTGCACTGACGGTGTACAACTGACAATGCAGTGCAGAGCAATCCAGTGCAGAGCAAGCAACAGCAACACTGATACAGAGACTTGAAGCAACAGGACTAACAAGCTGACCTTGCTGGCACCGACTGCGGGCGTTGACACCTCCTGTTTGCTTGTGTCAGCCTGTGACACAGGGCATGTTGTCATGGATTCTGCACGAGGCTGCATAGCAGCATGGTGAAGATGTGAAAGGGCAACCACAGCTGTCACTGTGTCATTTGCTATCACATCACACATGCACAAGCTACATAGAGTTGTCAGCTGCGCTGACGGTGTACATCTCACAATGCAGTGCAGAGCAATCCAGTGCAGAGCAAGCAACAGCAACACTGATACAGAGACTTGAAGCAACGGGACTAACAAGCTGACCTTGCTGGCACCGACTGCGGGCGTTGACACCTCCTGTTTGCTTGTGTCAGCCTGTGACACAGGGCATGTTGTCATGCATTCTGCATACCAAAACTCCAAAGGCGCATGGCCAGGATGTGAAGGGGCAACCACAGCTGTCACTGTGTCATTTGCTATCACACACATGCACAAGCTACAGAGAGTTGTCAGCTGCACTGACGGTGTACAACTGACAATGCAGTGCAGAGCAATCCAGTGCAGAGCAAGCAACAGCAACACTGATACAGAGACTTGAAGCAACAGGACTAACAAGCTGACCTTGCTGGCACCGACTGCGGGCGTTGACACCTCCTGTTTGCTTGTGTCAGCCTGTGACACAGGGCATGTTGTCATGGATTCTGCACGAGGCTGCATAGCAGCATGGTGAAGATGTGAAAGGGCAACCACAGCTGTCACTGTGTCATTTGCTATCACACACATGCACAAGCTACAGAGAGTTGTCAGCTGCACTGACGGTGTACAACTGACAATGCAGTGCAGAGCAATCCAGTGCAGAGCAAGCAACAGCAACACTGATACAGAGACTTGAAGCAACGGGACTGACAAGCTGACCTTGCTGGCACCGACTGCGGGCGTTGACACCTCCTGTTTGCTTGTGTCAGCCTGTGACACAGGGCATGTTGTCATGCATTCTGCATACCAAAACTCCAAAGGCGCATGGCCAGGATGTGAAGGGGCAACCACAGCTGTCACTGTGTCATTTGCTATCACACACATGCACAAGCTACAGAGAGTTGTCAGCTGCACTGACGGTGTACAACTGACAATGCAGTGCAGAGCAATCCAGTGCAGAGCAAGCAACAGCAACACTGATACAGAGACTTGAAGCAACAGGACTAACAAGCTGACCTTGCTGGCACCGACTGCGGGCGTTGACACCTCCTGTTTGCTTGTGTCAGCCTGTGACACAGGGCATGTTGTCATGGATTCTGCACGAGGCTGCATAGCAGCATGGTGAAGATGTGAAAGGGCAACCACAGCTGTCACTGTGTCATTTGCTATCACATCACACATGCACAAGCTACAGAGAGTTGTCAGCTGCACTGACGGTGTACAACTGACAATGCAGTGCAGAGCAATCCAGTGCAGAGCAAGCAACAGCAACACTGATACAGAGACTTGAAGCAACGGGACTAACAAGCTGACCTTGCTGGCACCGACTGCGGGCGTTGACACCTCCTGTTTGCTTGTGTCAGCCTGTGACACAGGGCATGTTGTCATGCATTCTGCATACCAAAACTCCAAAGGCGCATGGCCAGGATGTGAAGGGGCAACCACAGCTGTCACTGTGTCATTTGCTATCACACACATGCACAAGCTACAGAGAGTTGTCAGCTGCACTGACGGTGTACAACTGACAATGCAGTGCAGAGCAATCCAGTGCAGAGCAAGCAACAGCAACACTGATACAGAGACTTGAAGCGACAGGACTAACAAGCTGACCTTGCTGGCACCGACTGCGGGCATTGACACCTCCTGTTTGCTTGTGTCAGCCTGTGACACAGGGCATGTTGTCATGGATTCTGCACAAGGCTCCAAAGCAGCATGGTGAAGATGTGAAGGGGCAACCACAGCTGTCACTGTGTCATTTGCTATCACACACATGCACAAGCTACAGAGAGTTGTCAGCTGCACTGACGGTGTACAACTGACAATGCAGTGCAGAGCAATCCAGTGCAGAGCAAGCAACAGCAACACTGATACAGAGACTTGAAGCAACAGGACTAACAAGCTGACCTTGCTGGCACCGACTGCGGGCGTTGACACCTCCTGTTTGCTTGTGTCAGCCTGTGACACAGGGCATGTGTTCATGGATTCTGCACGAGGCTGCATAGCAGCATGGTGAAGATGTGAAAGGGCAACCACAGCTGTCACTGTGTCATTTGCTATCACATCACACATGCACAAGCTACAGAGAGTTGTCAGCTGCACTGACGGTGTACAACTGACAATGCAGTGCAGAGCAATCCAGTGCAGAGCAAGCAACAGCAACACTGATACAGAGACTTGAAGCAACAGGACTAACAAGCTGACCTTGCTGGCACCGACTGCGGGCGTTGACACCTCCTGTTTGCTTGTGTCAGCCTGTGACACAGGGCATGTTGTCATGGATTCTGCACGAGGCTGCATAGCAGCATGGTGAAGATGTGAAAGGGCAACCACAGCTGTCACGGTGTCATTTGCTATCACATCACACATGCACAAGCTACATAGAGTTGTCAGCTGCGCTGACGGTGTACAACTCACAATGCAGTGCAGAGCAATCCAGTGCAGAGCAAGCAACAGCAACACTGATACAGAGACTTGAAGCAACGGGACTAACAAGCTGACCTTGCTGGCACCGACTGCGGGCGTTGACACCTCCTGTTTGCTTGTGTCAGCCTGTGACACAGGGCATGTTGTCATGCATTCTGCATACCAAAACTCCAAAGGCGCATGGCCAGGATGTGAAGGGGCAACCACAGCTGTCACTGTGTCATTTGCTATCACACACATGCACAAGCTACAGAGAGTTGTCAGCTGCACTGACGGTGTACAACTGACAATGCAGTGCAGAGCAATCCAGTGCAGAGCAAGCAACAGCAACACTGATACAGAGACTTGAAGCAACAGGACTAACAAGCTGACCTTGCTGGCACCGACTGCGGGCGTTGACACCTCCTGTTTGCTTGTGTCAGCCTGTGACACAGGGCATGTTGTCATGGATTCTGCACGAGGCTGCATAGCAGCATGGTGAAGATGTGAAAGGGCAACCACAGCTGTCACTGTGTCATTTGCTATCACATCACACATGCACAAGCTACAGAGAGTTGTCAGCTGCACTGACGGTGTACAACTGACAATGCAGTGCAGAGCAATCCAGTGCAGAGCAAGCAACAGCAACACTGATACAGAGACTTGAAGCAACGGGACTAACAAGCTGACCTTGCTGGCACCGACTGCGGGCGTTGACACCTCCTGTTTGCTTGTGTCAGCCTGTGACACAGGGCATGTTGTCATGCATTCTGCATACCAAAACTCCAAAGGCGCATGGCCAGGATGTGAAGGGGCAACCACAGCTGTCACTGTGTCATTTGCTATCACACACATGCACAAGCTACAGAGAGTTGTCAGCTGCACTGACGGTGTACAACTGACAATGCAGTGCAGAGCAATCCAGTGCAGAGCAAGCAACAGCAACACTGATACAGAGACTTGAAGCGACAGGACTAACAAGCTGACCTTGCTGGCACCGACTGCGGGCGTTGACACCTCCTGTTTGCTTGTGTCAGCCTGTGACACAGGGCATGTTGTCATGGATTCTGCACAAGGCTCCAAAGCAGCATGGTGAAGATGTGAAGGGGCAACCACAGCTGTCACTGTGTCATTTGCTATCACACACATGCACAAGCTACAGAGAGTTGTCAGCTGCACTGACGGTGTACAACTGACAATGCAGTGCAGAGCAATCAAGTGCAGAGCAAGCAACAGCAACACTGATACAGAGACTTGAAGCAACAGGACTAACAAGCTGACCTTGCTGGCACCGACTGCGGGCGTTGACACCTCCTGTTTGCTTGTGTCAGCCTGTGACACAGGGCATGTTGTCATGGATTCTGCACGAGGCTGCATAGCAGCATGGTGAAGATGTGAAGGGGCAACCACAGCTGTCACTGTGTCATTTGCTATCACACACATGCACAAGCTACAGAGAGTTGTCAGCTGCACTGACGGTGTACAACTGACAATGCAGTGCAGAGCAATCCAGTGCAGAGCAAGCAACAGCAACACTGATACAGAGACTTGAAGCAACAGGACTAACAAGCTGACCTTGCTGGCACCGACTGCGGGCGTTGACACCTCCTGTTTGCTTGTGTCAGCCTGTGACACAGGGCATGTTGTCATGGATTCTGCACGAGGCTGCATAGCAGCATGGTGAAGATGTGAAAGGGCAACCACAGCTGTCACTGTGTCATTTGCTATCACACACATGCACAAGCTACAGAGAGTTGTCAGCTGCACTGACGGTGTACAACTGACAATGCAGTGCAGAGCAATCCAGTGCAGAGCAAGCAACAGCAACACTGATACAGAGACTTGAAGCGACAGGACTAACAAGCTGACCTTGCTGGCACCGACTGCGGGCGTTGACACCTCCTGTTTGCTTGTGTCAGCCTGTGACACAGGGCATGTTGTCATGGATTCTGCACAAGGCTCCAAAGCAGCATGGTGAAGATGTGAAGGGGCAACCACAGCTGTCACTGTGTCATTTGCTATCACACACATGCACAAGCTACAGAGAGTTGTCAGCTGCACTGACGGTGTACAACTGACAATGCAGTGCAGAGCAATCCAGTGCAGAGCAAGCAACAGCAACACTGATACAGAGACTTGAAGCAACAGGACTAACAAGCTGACCTTGCTGGCACCGACTGCGGGCGTTGACACCTCCTGTTTGCTTGTGTCAGCCTGTGACACAGGGCATGTTGTCATGGATTCTGCACGAGGCTGCATAGCAGCATGGTGAAGATGTGAAAGGGCAACCACAGCTGTCACTGTGTCATTTGCTATCACATCACACATGCACAAGCTACATAGAGTTGTCAGCTGCGCTGACGGTGTACAACTCACAATGCAGTGCAGAGTAATCCAGTGCAGAGCAAGATACAGCAACACTGATACAGAGACTTGAAGCAACGGGACTAACAAGCTGACCTTGCTGGCACCGACTGCGGGCGTTGACACCTCCTGTTTGCTTGTGTCAGCCTGTGACACAGGGCATGTTGTCATGGATTCTGCACGAGGCTGCATAGCAGCATGGTGAAGATGTGAAAGGGCAACCACAGCTGTCACTGTGTCATTTGCTATCACATCACACATGCGCAAGCTACATAGAGTTTTCAGCTGCGCTGACGGTGTACAACTCACAATGCAGTGCAGAGCAATCCAGTGCAGAGCAAAATACAGCAACACCGATACAGAGACTTGAAGCAACGGGACTAACAAGCTAACCTTGCTGGCACCGACTGCGGGCGTTGACACCTCCTGTTTGCTTGTGTCAGCCTGTGACACAGGGCATGTTGTCATGCATTCTGCATACCAAAACTCCAAAGGCGCATGGCCAGGATGTGAAGGGGCAACCACAGCTGTCACTGTGTCATTTGCTATCACACACATGCACAAGCTACAGAGAGTTGTCAGCTGCACTGACGGTGTACAACTGACAATGCAGTGCAGAGCAATCCAGTGCAGAGCAAGCAACAGCAACACTGATACAGAGACTTGAAGCAACAGGACTAACAAGCTGACCTTGCTGGCACCGACTGCGGGCGTTGACACCTCCTGTTTGCTTGTGTCAGCCTGTGACACAGGGCATGTTGTCATGGATTCTGCACGAGGCTGCATAGCAGCATGGTGAAGATGTGAAAGGGCAACCACAGCTGTCACTGTGTCATTTGCTATCACATCACACATGCACAAGCTACATAGAGTTGTCAGCTGCGCTGACGGTGTACATCTCACAATGCAGTGCAGAGCAATCCAGTGCAGAGCAAGCAACAGCAACACTGATACAGAGACTTGAAGCAACGGGACAAACAAGCTGACCTTGCTGGCACCGACTGCGGGCGTTGACACCTCCTGTTTGCTTGTGTCAGCCTGTGACACAGGGCATGTTGTCATGGATTCTGCACAAGGCTCCAAAGCAGCATGGTGAAGATGTGAAGGGGCAACCACAGCTGTCACTGTGTCATTTGCTATCACACACATGCACAAGCTACAGAGAGTTGTCAGCTGCACTGACGGTGTACAACTGACAATGCAGTGCAGAGCAATCCAGTGCAGAGCAAGCAACAGCAACACTGATACAGAGACTTGAAGCAACAGGACTAACAAGCTGACCTTGCTGGCACCGACTGCGGGCGTTGACACCTCCTGTTTGCTTGTGTCAGCCTGTGACACAGGGCATGTTGTCATGGATTCTGCACGAGGCTGCATAGCAGCATGGTAAAGATGTGAAAGGGCAACCACAGCTGTCACTGTGTCATTTGCTATCACATCACACATGCACAAGCTACATAGAGTTGTCAGCTGCGCTGACGGTGTACATCTCACAATGCAGTGCAGAGCAATCCAGTGCAGAGCAAGCAACAGCAACACTGATACAGAGACTTGAAGCAACGGGACTAACAAGCTGACCTTGCTGGCACCGACTGCGGGCGTTGACACCTCCTGTTTGCTTGTGTCAGCCTGTGACACAGGGCATGTTGTCATGGATTCTGCACAAGGCTCCAAAGCAGCATGGTGAAGATGTGAAGGGGCAACCACAGCTGTCACTGTGTCATTTGCTATCACACACATGCACAAGCTACAGAGAGTTGTCAGCTGCACTGACGGTGTACAACTGACAATGCAGTGCAGAGCAATCCAGTGCAGAGCAAGCAACAGCAACACTGATACAGAGACTTGAAGCAACAGGACTAACAAGCTGACCTTGCTGGCACCGACTGCGGGCGTTGACACCTCCTGTTTGCTTGTGTCAGCCTGTGACACAGGGCATGTTGTCATGGATTCTGCACGAGGCTGCATAGCAGCATGGTGAAGATGTGAAAGGGCAACCACAGCTGTCACTGTGTCATTTGCTATCACATCACACATGCACAAGCTACATAGAGTTGTCAGCTGCGCTGACGGTGTACAACTCACAATGCAGTGCAGAGTAATCCAGTGCAGAGCAAGATACAGCAACACTGATACAGAGACTTGAAGCAACGGGACTAACAAGCTGACCTTGCTGGCACCGACTGCGGGCGTTGACACCTCCTGTTTGCTTGTGTCAGCCTGTGACACAGGGCATGTTGTCATGGATTCTGCACGAGGCTGCATAGCAGCATGGTGAAGATGTGAAAGGGCAACCACAGCTGTCACTGTGTCATTTGCTATCACATCACACATGCACAAGCTACATAGAGTTTTCAGCTGCGCTGACGGTGTACAACTCACAATGCAGTGCAGAGCAATCCAGTGCAGAGCAAGATACAGCAACACTGATACAGAGACTTGAAGCAACGGGACTAACAAGCTAACCTTGCTGGCACCGACTGCGGGCGTTGACACCTCCTGTTTGCTTGTGTCAGCCTGTGACACAGGGCATGTTGTCATGCATTCTGCATACCAAAACTCCAAAGGCGCATGGCCAGGATGTGAAGGGGCAACAACGACAATACACAGCACTCAATGCAGTGCAAAGCAAGCAGCATCTTAAGGAGCTGTTGGGGTCGTCTGCAAATAGTGTCTCATTGTCCTTGCCTGCATCACCCTGTGACACAGGACATGGTGTCATGCATTTTGCACAGCAAGACTCCAAAGCAGCATGGTCAGGATGTGAAGGGGCAACAATGACAATGTACAACACTCAATGCAGTGCAGAGAGAGCAAACGCATTACTCATACAGAGATTTGATACAGCGCCTCAAGCAGCTGACCTTGTTGGCGTCCTCTGAAGATGACGTCCCCTTGTCCTTGCCTGCATCACCCTGTAATAGAAGACATGGTGTTATGCATTTTGCACAGTGAGACTCCAAAGCAACATGGCCAAGGTGTGAAGGGGCAACAACAGCTGTTGTTATCAACGCTTTCTTGTCATCCTGACAACCGCCAGAACGCACAAGCAACAGAGATTGTGGAGCACGACTGGCAAGCACCAACACCACAGGCAAAAATGCCTGAGGAAGGATATTGGGAAAGAGACCTTGCTGGTAGCCTCTGTGGGCATCAGCAGTTGCGACAAACAGTACTCAGGTGCATATCAAGCAACAACACCACAGGCAAAAGGATCAGGGAGGCAGTTTGCTCTCCAAGCACATACCTTCATCACCCTAGGTGCAGGCGGTGGCATGTTGGTATTACGCCTTCGCACGCCCCGCAAGTCAGCCTTCTGCGCAGTTGGCAACTCGTTGCCTGCTGACTGCTGCAATGTTGCCCGAGCCGCCTCAATGGCAGCATTGTAGCTGGCATTGATCTTGTCGATTAGCTTCATGTGCTCGGTCACGTCCTCTGGGAGGCGTGCATTTGTGACAGGAGTGGCCTCCATAGAGCTTGGCCATGTTAGCGTCGGTGCTGCCACGGTTCTCCGAAGCAATGTGACTAGACATACCAAGACATCATTGCCGTTCTGGTAGGGGATGGTCTCTCTGAAACACACGGTACATAAGATAGTCAGTGCATAAGACACGAGACAATAATCAAACAAATGCCAATCTTTAAGGGAGACAACTTTGAGCAGGTGAAATCATCACTTGAGCAACACTAAGTCTCAACATGATAGGGAGTCATGCAATTTGATATGCTTACTCTGTGAGAACAGATTTCATTGCATCAAAGGATGTCTTAATCAAGTCATCCTGCTTGGCTTCAGTATCCCTTGCTGTAGCCTCCACTGTCCTCACAGCTTCAAGCATGTCTTGCAAGGCAATTCGGAAGCGTTGCATAACAGTGCCCACACCCATCTCACGCTGTTTGGTCGCCTCTGCTTGTGCAAGTTGCTTTTCATGTTCTTGAAAAACTCTTTCTTGACGCGCAACCCTGCATAACAAGGCCATTGAAATTGTAGGTTCAACGGGTTCAACGCCATGGGACTCATATTATACAACTGCATTGCAAATTCAGTCGACACATTGCAGACTCGGTTGACAGATGTCATTGCACACCCCATTTGCAGCTCAACAGATTCGTAACATAAAATACAAAATCTGACACATGGAGAGACACAGAAACAAAGATGCAATGGGGGTGGGAGCATCAAACCTTTCTGTCTCGCGTGCAACACTCCTAAACCACTCAAGTGCAGCGTTGACATTGACCATGACCTCCATGGCTAAATATTGGAGATCGCTGTCATTTGGCTCCTCTGGCTTGGATGCACCACACTGAGCAACCATTCTATGTATCCGCTCCAAATTCACAATCACTGGTGGAGTTTCAGTAAAGGTTGCCATGTCCAGCATGTGAGCTTTGCAATGATCGATCACTGCCTTCAGATACATGTTGGTATCAACAAGACTGATGGGGTTCCTGCAGCATATAAAGATTACTCAATAATTGAGGAGGTAGCCGTAAGGTTTAGCATGAAGAGGACTGGCCAAGTACCTAATGACTGTTAAGGACTGGCCAAGTACTTGCACAGGCATATGCTACACAACAAGTTCGGTCACTTTACATGCACACAGCCGAGTAATTGACTGGTGATCTGTCACATTTCCCAAGCTAAATATACAATCAAGCTGCAACTATGACAACATCGACAATGACATACTGCGCCCTACTAGCAGACAGTACAGCATGAGTGACTAGACCCACAGCACCATAAGGGAGCAGCGGACTTAACTTGCCCAATCAATGTGCCAAGTGTCATGAGACAAACCTGTCAGGATCAATAGCCTGTCTCCAAGAGGTACAACCATTGATTGCTTCAAGACCATGACCTCGCCTATCTGCATCGTTTGCATCCTTCATTCGCCAGTCACATGGATGTCCGCCACTTCCGCCTGATGTCACGCCCTCATTAGCATAGGAATCTAACACATCTTGCGGTGTAGGGGGCTTGCTTGGCCCTGCCTGATTTTCAGCTCCACCCTCCTTCATCTGCATAAGACAAAACTGATCCAGGTACTGACGAGTGGCATCTCACACCACTCATGGAAGGAAACAGCAAGCAAGCATAACTGTAAAAAGTTTGGAGTGTGTTTGATTTATTGGGAAGTGCAACCTGGATTTTCGAAAGGCTATGGCCATGTGGAACATATGACATTACTGTATGGCGACCCACCGAAGAGACACTTTCATCTTTTGAAACAGTAGCCTTGTTGAGGGTAGTAACCCGGACAGGGTGTGCTGTGGCAGTTGAGTAGGTTGCAGCTGCCATGTACCTCGGTTGCTTTGGGGTGCTTTGTTGCATCAGCTCTTCTCCCTCTTCTCCTGCATATTGCAACACCTGGGTGTTCGAGCAGAATTCTGATTCCAAATATGCTGCCATATAAAGGCGCTGATTCAGAAGCAATTTTATGATGTGTACAAGACTATCACTAGCTGGTATGTAAAGACAAGACCTGACAATATGTGACAGTTGTTACCTTTCTTGCGCTTCTGAGAATTGAGCGCGTTCTGCGCTGATCGTTTCCGTCGCTCCTCCACTTGTTCTGGTGTCATGGCACCCTCGACGTACGAATATGACCTGAACTTGTCCAGGTCTTTCAGCACGTCTTGCAAAGGTGTCTCGATGTGATGATTTGTGTGCTTTATGTGTTTCTTTTTGCAATCGCTGTCCACACCGAGCACCAATGTGCCGGTCTCCCAGCATTCTGCACCGCAGAGAGTGTTAGGTCACGACTAGGCAGCTTTTAGCAATCAATTTCGTGCCTCTGTCACCCACCCTTGCAAGCTTTGAGCTTGGCGAGCTCCTTCTGCCGGTCCGGGAGTTCACTGGCAAGCTTCCGGATATCCTCCTTGGTGACAGGGAAGAGTCTCAAGGTGACCTTGGTACCCTGGGGGTGCTCGTGCGTGAAGCTCTTGGTTTTCGTCAGTGCGTTTGCATGTGGGAACGTGAGACGGTGTTCGATCCAGCAATGCAGCTTGGCATGTTCAGGGCAAGCCAAAGCGTTTGCAGATTCCCCGTCGATGTGATAACGGCAGTTCACGAAAGGGCAAGTGCCTGTCGGCTGTACGGATTCAGCTTGCGACGTATTCTCCATCGAAATTTTTGCTAACGTCGACTATGCGGCAGCAGATTCGTTGTGTTATCTGTAAAACTGGCCGGCTGTAAAGAGCGGCAAAGCAGACTAAAACCCTGCTGAAGAGGGTTTGGTCGTTCCAAAAAGAACGAATTGAATTCCGAAGTCGTTCCAATCGGAACGAAGTCGTTCCAAAAAGAACGACTTGGATTCTAAAGTCGTTCCAATTGGAACGAAGTCGTTCCAAAAAGAACGACTTGGATTCTAAAGTCGTTCCAATTGGAACGAAGTCGTTCCAAAAAGAACGACTTGGATTCTAAATTCGTTCCAATCGGTCACGTGCGACGTGGACGTGAGAGTTCTTCACGTGGGCTGGTGAGTGAGCGCCACGTAGGCGTGACAGGCAAATAGGACTTTACGTCCCCGGGACCACGCTTGGGGACCTCATCCGCGCCGACGGAACGACTTTAGAGTCCAAGTCGTTCTTTTTGGAACGACTTTAGAATCCAAGTCGTTCTTTTTGGAACGACTTCGTTCCGATTGGAACGACTTTAGAATCCAGGTCGTTCAAAAAGAACGACCTGGTTCCGATTGGAGCGAGTCCAACTCGTTCCAAAAGAACGACCTGGAGCCCTTTTTGGGAAAAACTTGACGTTCGAAAAGAACGACTTTGGAATGGATCCGGGTCTCAGTCGCTAGAGCGGGTCTGGTTGTAAAGCCGTCCCAACAGAGGTATTTGTTCCTTGCATGCAAGCAAGCCTTGCATTAGCAAAGCTCCACATGTGAACAGCATGAGCGTTATTGCTAGATGACTGCTTGCACAGCTGCTGGCCCCTGTCAACCAAAGCAGTGTTGCTAGCGGTGTGCTATGCAACTACAGCTAGAGGTGGTGCAGGACTTGTGAATCTGCTGCATGCACGAATGCTTCCACTGCAAGCTTGTGCTTGCACAACAAACTTGCACACTTGGACAGCAATGGGCGGTACTGTTAAATAGATATATGCTAACTAGATGGCTGCTTGCACAGCTATTGGCTCCTGTCAAGCAAAGCAGTGGTGTTCATGCTATGCATAACACTTGTGCCGCAGTGTGGGGCAGTGGTGCTAATGCTGTGCAACACCCTTTAATGTAGTGCGGGACACTTGCATTTGCTGCTTGCATGCATGCTTTGACAGCAAGCCTTTCATAGCAAAGCTGCACAGGTGAATAGCATGAGCAGTAATGCTAGATGGCTGGCTGCACAGCTGGTGGCCCTTGTGAAGCAAAGCAATGGTGCTAGTGCTGTGCAACACACTTGTGCTGTAATGCAAGACACTTGCATTTGCTGCTTGCATGCATGCTTTGACAGCAAGCCTTTCATAGCAAAGCTGCACAGGCGAACAACGTGAGCAGTAATGCTAGATGGCTGGTTGCACAGCTGTTGGCCCTTGTGTAGCAAAGCAACGGTGCTAGTGCGGTGCAACACACTTGTGATGTATTGCAAGACACTGGCACGTGCTGCTTGCATGCATGCTTTGACGGCAAGCCATCAAGAAAAGTTCACTTGAGCAGCATGAGTGGTAATGCTATACATGGCTGCCTCCAAACCTAGCGGCACTTTTGTCAAGCAGAGCACTGGTGCTAGTGCTGTACAACACGCTTGTGCTGTTGTGCGAGACACTTGCACCTGCTGCCTGCATGCATGCTTTGATTGCAAGCCCAAATCTGCAGAGCTGGTTGCGCACTTTAGCTAAATGAACGCTATATGTCTGCTTGCACAGCTGTTGGCCTTTGTCAAGCAGAGCAGTGTTGCTGATGCCGTGCAAGACACTTGCATCTGCTGCTTGGCATGCATCAGCTGCCGGCATGCATGCTTTGACTGCAAGGCTGTACCCGCACAGCAAGTTGCGTACTTGAACAGCATGAGCGGTACTGTTATATAGATATATGCTAGCTAGATGGCTGCTTGCACAGCTATTGGCCCCTGTCAAGCAGAGCAGTGGTGTTCATGCTATGCATAACACTTGTGCCGCAGTGTGGGGCAGTGGTGCTAATGCTGTGCAACACCCTTTAATGTAGTGCGGGACACTTGCATTTGCTGCTTGCATGCATGCTTTGACAGCAAGCCTTTCATAGCAAAGCTGCACAGGTGAATAGCATGAGCAGTAATGCTAGATGGCTGGCTGCACCAGCTGGTGGCCCTTGTGAAGCAAAGCAATGGTGCTAGTGCTGTGCAACACACTTGTGCTGTAATGCAAGACACTTGCATTTGCTGCTTGCATGCATGCTTTGACAGCAAGCCTTTCATAGCAAAGCTGCACAGGCGAACAGCGTGAGCAGTAATGCCTAGATGGCTGGTTGCACAGCTGTTGGCCCCTTGTGAAGCAAAGCAATGGTGCTAGTGTTGTGCAACACACTTGTGCTGTATTGCAAGACACTTGCGCGTGCCTGCTTGCATGCATGCTTTGACAACAAGCCATCAAAAATTGTTCACTTGAGCAGCATGAGTGGTAATGCTATACATGCAATATATGGCTGCCTCCAAACCTAGCGGCCCTTGTCAAGCAGAAGCAGTGGCGCTAGTGCTGTACAACACGCTTGTGCTGTTGTGCAAGACACTTGCACCTGCTGCCTGCATGCATGCTTTGATTGCAAGCCCAAATCTGCACAGCTGGTTGCGCACTTTACCTGCACGAGCGATATATGTCTGCTTGCACAGCTTTTGGATTTGTCAAGCAGAGCAGTGGTGCAAGACACTTGCATCTGCTGCTGGCATGCATCAGCTGCCGGCATGCATGCTTTGACTGCAAACCCTACAGCAAGTTGCGTACTTGAATACAGGCCGTGAGCGGTAAATTAAATGCTATAATGTTGTGGATGCTTGCACACACGACAAAGTAGCTGATCTGGTTAGGGCAAGACTAGGGCAAAATTAGGGCACGCTTCACGCAGCGGCAGGGTCCGCGCGCGGGCACTCTCTACACCTGCCCCAGTTCCACACGGTCATATCACCACGTCTCACCATTTTGCTACGCCAGCAGTTTCAATAGCATGGCTGAGCGCGCCGATAAACGTCGTAGGACCGAAGAGGACGAGCACAACGACGGTGACCGTTCACCTGTCTCGCCAAACTTACAGTCGTTGCCGTGTTTCTTGCATTCAAAGCGTCACTCATACAAGTATGTTTGCAGGAGGACCGACGTCCCTCGTGGCGTTCATGACGAGAAAGTTGAAGGGCCGCCAAGCCGAAAAGGACATCATCGTGGCCACACTAACCGCCGAGTTTAGTGATGTAGCAGAACTGCTGGAAACGGTCGGCCTGTGCCAGCCTGCAGAATCTAGAACGTTAGCGGAGGTGAAAGCCAACGCCAAGAAAGTCATGATGAGCGTGATGGAACCGGCGGTGTCGGATGCTCGCAGGAGGAATGATACAAGAATCATTCCTGCTCTAGTCGAGTCGGCGTTGGATACTCTGATCGAGGGTAGGTTGCTCACTGCTACTCAGTGAGGATTGCACGCATGCACACTCTTTTTGTCATGCACGGATGAGCACACTTTCCATAGTTGCACCCAAGCAGTACTACATTTTCGAAATTACATGTTTGATCTCGGTCCCTGTTTGCAGATGTTCACAAGGAGCATTTGAACAGCCCAATGGAAGGAGAGGTCACACCTGAGCATGGTGGTGCCTCGTCTGAGGAAGGGTGGTCCAAGCAGTTGTTGTCGTATGTGAGCCAAGATGACCATGCTGTGAGTCAAGACAAGAACCACAAGTCATCCACGTTCTGGGAAGGGACGTGGAGAGAAGTTGGATAGCGTGTACAAGTAAGAGATCCTTTGCTGTCTAAGTTGAAACACCTGCATGTCAGTAAAGTGGCTTTGACCATAAAGTCATCAACAATGCCACATAAGCGTTGGCGATCAAACAAGACATGGACGCTTTGCTTGTAGGTTGCACAGTGCAGGACCATGGATGTTGGAAGTTGGAACTTCATAGGGGCGGAGACGAGGATCCTAGGGATGTTGCTGTCTGTCTCATCTGTTTAGAGTCTTTGAGTCTGGGTAAAGAACATGGAAAACGTGCGCAAGTCACGCCTTTGCGCACACATGGCGCAAGCAAGGCACACATCAAGACATTGCAGGCAAGTATTACCACATCAAGTCATATATTGCTCTTAAGTGTGATTGTGGCTACTGTCGTTGCACCGCATGATTTTTACACCCTCTTTCTCCCTTCATACATCCTATCAAGCTCACATTGGATATCTTAATTGACCTCACCGGGATGTCTAACGACCAGTTGCTCAAATGTTGTTGATTGTTGTGTGGCTAGGTGGCTAGGATCATAAAGAAACAAGCAATGGAAGAGTATTGCAACTTTATGCCTCGGGCTATGGTACATATGGACCCATCTCAGCCTCAACAGATGAGTGAGGTTGCCATCGAAGCCCACCCGCACTACCATAAATACATGGAGATATGTGAGCACATCAAGGCTGTGAACTTGGTGATCATTGAGTGGAAGAAGAACCAAAAGGGAGGAGGTGTCCAATTGGAGTTGCCTGATGTGGAAGTTGCTACGCCTTCAAGGTTTTTGGCATTTTCCCCTGAGAACTTGAAAACGCTGGTGAGTCTTTAGCTACCTTGCTCAAACTTTGCTCAACGCACCTTGCATGCATTCCTCCACACAACAAGTGTGCGCCTCAATGCATGACATGCATGAAATTGATGTACATGCCACTCACATGCCCCCATTTCATTTGCTTGTAGGAGTCGTTAGTTCGAAACATACCATTTGGCCATGATACCGAAGACAATGATTCAAGTTGAGCAAGCTTGCGCACGCATGGTTGAACCACCAAGTTGGATTGCGTCACTGTACTTTTTGTTGTATACATGTTTGTAAAATGTCTACAGGCCGGTAAAAATATGTGTGTCGCTTGCACAGGATGCCACCATTGGTCTCAGTGTTGTTGCCATGAGCATGCCAAGGAGATAGCCTCCCCATGCGGCACAGCTGGCACAGTCTTGCGTATGTGTCCAAAAGGCGTTTGTGGATATGCCATGCAACGAGGCGCAGATGCAGAGTGGCAGTATAGCTTCGAAGCTGAGCGCCTTGCTTTCATGCATGCTCACAGCCGAACAGCGACTAGGGCTTGCATTGGGATCATTGGCTTGAGCACAGATTCACTATCGTCATCTTTCCCGCACACCCCTCACTCCACGCCAGCACTGTTCTCACACATGTCAAAGTTGGGTGACCATCTGATGTCACGCCCTACCTTCCAAAACTTGTTCAACTCAGCTGAAGACAAAATGAGGTTCTTGGAGGAGACGAAACCCACAGCTTACTACGGCACAGGAGATGGCATACGCTCCAGCTTTGCAATCAAGCCCCACTTGAAGGCGAGGTCATATGCATGCCTTGCAAGATTCTGACGGACCACAAATCCATGTACATGCGTCGTGCTAACACCAAACTCATTGGTCAGTTGGCCACAAGCAAGGCTTTGTCAGGGCATACCCACCCCCAAGGACAGGTCTTGAGCTTATTTGGCAACCACTCAAGTTTGACTGGCTTAGAGGCAATACAACGGGCCGCCTTGGTTGCTAGCAATGTACGTGGTGACGACCAGCGGCAACGCCGCCTTGTGGCATCTTTCACTACAGCAAAGCAATCTTGGGTAGCAAAGGTGGAGGCTGGACAAGGCGACGACCGATCAGAAATGGTACAATTGTGGGAGAAGGCCGACAAAGCAGGTGAGTGCACTACAAGTTCCGGCATGAGAGAGCAAGCTAACAACATTTTGAGAACAGCCTTGGTGTAGTTGTTGAATGCTATCACTGTACCTTCTTTTGTTGGCTACCAACATGCATGACTACTGCATTATGCGTGCAAAGTACTATTATTTCTAGTTGGTGAACAAAGTATTATTACAGCGTGCTTGCACACCTTGCCAGACTTTGCTTGCATGTTGTTGCACTTTTGCTAGCAAAGGAGTTACTTGTGTCTTGTATGTTCTTTGGATATCATGAGAGTGATGCATGTTTCTAAGGTTGTGTCAAACATGTGGTACAATAATTTACCCTGTGAAAGGAAGGTAGCCAGCCCACGTAGTTGGCCGCTGATGAATGGGAAAGGTAACATTATATTATCATTGCTTGCTTCTGATCGACCCGTGTTGGATTGGACTGTCTATAGGTATGCTTGAAGAGCACCAAAGCTTGTGCAAGTTCCTTGAGGATATTGCAAAGGCCATGATGATTGGGCGAAAACATCGGAAGCTTTCCAACGAATCTCAACAGTTCTTCATGAGGTAGGACCTCAAACACCCTATAGTAATGAATTGTTGCTTTGCCAACCTGTTTTCATCAAGCTGAATGGAAGGAAGTTGTGATGTAGGATCATGAGTTACGGTGGCGCTCAAGTGCACGACTGGTTATCCGACTTTATGTTGGGTCCCCATGTGCGCACCAGCCAAAAAATGAGGGCACAATTTGATTACCCTCACGGCATCGGGTTCACACGTGACCACATGGCTTCAGGTCTCAAAGTGCTTGATGCATGGGAGTTGAGAGAAGGCCCATGTATGTTTGCCGAGGATGCGACCGCTCAGCATATTCGCGCTGACGTCAAGCGTGTGAATGATAATTTGTTGGTCTTTGGTTTCAACGGCCCAACATTGGTCATAAACACGTTTGAGGAATTCAAGAAGCTAAAGGAGGACTCACGCATGGGGGTGTCCAACATGTTGTATGTATACACCCTAGTGCCTTTGATCAACGGCGCACTGTACTTGCCTTTGTTTGCCTTTAGCAACGATGGCTCCAAGCGCACCTTCTCTCCAGCTCTCATCAAAGTCATATGGACTTGGATTATAGAGGTAACTTACGTGGCAATCTCGTTGACTTCATGAATGAACCATGATGTACATCTCTATGACATGCATTTTCATGCAACTATTTGAATGGTTTCAAGTACACTTGACATTGCTCTTTCAATAGAAGGCACGTGCTTGGCACATGCACACACGTCTTGGCCTCCTCACTCTGCAACTACAGCAGCGAATTGTTCCATCTTGCAGACTCTTGTTATCTTGCAAATTTCCTTTTAAAGTTTTCCTTTCAAAATAAAGGCATGTAATGCAGGAAGTTCAACTGAGGGGCTTGCACTTGATTGGGTTTTCTTTTGATGGAGACAGTCGCCTTCGTCTAGCCATGTACAGCTGGTTCAGAGACGCAATGTCAGGAGTCCCCCAAGGCGCAACTTTCACCATACAACATCCTTTGATTGAATTGCATGCGGTGCACCCATTTCCTGACAAGCGCATGGCCATACTTGCGTTCAGCGATTGGTAACATATTGCCTTTCGTCTACGAAGACAGTTGTTGGAGCCTCTCCGGAGGATGACCATTGGTCAGATGTTGGTGGACAACTCACCCCTATTCCAAATGGCGCATGATCCAGCATTCAAGACAATCACTGTTGCCATGATGGACTACCATAACAAGCAATGCTTTGAAGGTATGTTTTTGGGCAGAACTGATTTGGGCTGGACGTGCACATTGTCTTGTATGATTAACCTTTCTCTTGCTGCATAGCATTGCAAATGCATCAATAGTGGTTTGAGAGCATCAATTCTGTCGGGACATAACTTTTGTTGGCACCTGAAGATTAACAGCCTTGCAGTTATACACACACAAAGCTTGATTTGGTTGATACAACGAAGTTGTCATGGTCACATGCACTTGTGGATCTCATGCATGCTTGCACATGCTTGCACATGCTTGCACATGCTTGCACAACCATCACGTCAAACAACTTCTTGTATCTTGCTCAAATCAATTCTTGCTCAAGTTGCTTGCAACGTAGATGACACAAGACCATCAACATGGATTTCACAAAGCCATTGCAGTCCTTGAAATTTGCAAACAGCTCACTAGGTCTTGTGGTAACAAAGTCATGCTTCAAGCCAATTGCTTTGACGACCATGTACGTAGGCGCGGTGGCCTTGGCGGATTTTGCCCTCAACAAGAAGACTGGGGCATATGTAGAAGTTGACACGGTACGTGCCACAATCAAACCTCAAGATGACTTGTTTGGCACATGGCTGTACATCAACTTCTTCCACAGGTAAGACCCATCAGCTACTTCCAAAGATGAGACCCGTTTCATTGGCCCATGTTGGCATAATTACTCGCATTTGACAGGTACTTTGGCATGCCCCAACTTGAAGCAATAAAGATTGTGTTATCACACAGGTTCATGAGAATCTTTCTGGTACGGGGATTGCTTCCAGCAGAGATTGCAGCCGATTGTGGCTATTGCATGCATTTTATGGCATATTGGAGGCGGGACGTGTGCAAACGGCAGGATGCAAAGTTGCAGGGCAACTTTGTCACCAGCCAGACATACCAAGACGTTATGTGCATTTGCCAATCACTGGTCATCATGTTGACCTGGTATGGACAGAAGTTCCCAAATGTGGTGTTTGACCCCTCAAGGTACCAAGACGCATATACATTGTGCAGCCAACAAGTCGCTTGCCTACTACATTAGCAAGTTCCTTGCAAAGTGCATTGGATTTTCCATCTTATACAAGGGTGCTCAGAATATATGTGCCTTGTGTGTCCACGAAGGATACTTGTTTCCAATGCTTTTTGACTTGGAGCCAATGCATGCCCCAACTCTGATTGTCCATCTCAAGTTTTGGCACATCCTACCACAAATACGTTGGATGTTGTTAAAGATGTGCTTGTAGTCAATGATGTGCAGGATGTCGAGTAGGTTTAGCGAGCACACCTTCCAAATGATGAGAAGTGTCACGCGGGATAGTAACAAGCTGTCCAACATGGAATCCAATCACATCATCAGAAATAGCTTGATGGCCAGCTTCCTAGAGGTTGATGCAGATATAGGTGTCATCAAATCCAAGAGAGGTACATAGTTGATTCAGTTATTCTTGGATTGTTATTGTTGTTGGACTTGACAGCACAGCTAGCATTGCTACATGGGTGTAAAGACAAGATGCAACTGTCCACATGCTTGCTCATGCACATTTGCTTGCTCATGCATAGTTGTAACAACAGCCATTGTATTTGCAATAAAATGTGCAGATAATTTGAGGACAATCATGAGATGTAAAGTGTTGTGGCATGCATAGGCTTTGACCTGATGCCCAGTGTCACCAGTCTACAGTATGATATTGACGTAGTGGTTGAGTTGCGCTCAAATATGTGTTGTTGTCCTAGCATTGTTGTAACAATGTTTTAATAGCACACATCATTATGCCTGCACTTAGTATGCACTTAGTATACTTTGATGCTACAGTAGCACACCTTCTACAAGCATTCCACAAGCAGCAGCATCTTGCAACACTGCAGTACGCCCACATTGCATTATAACAACATAGCAGATAATGGCAATGATTTGTCAACAGCTCCTATCTAGTTGTATTTGCACGAGACCGTTAAAGGTCAGTTGTGATGGTCTGACATGGACATACTTGTAGGTTCACCCAAGGACAGGAGTCGCATTGAAGGTTGGAATACGTGTCCAGAAGGGTACACCTACCCAACACAGAGCGAAATAGTGTCCATTCTGAATCAGTCTCGGGTGCAAGTACAAGAAGAGTGGAAGCAAACCTTGAATGTCCCCGGCAGCGGACAGCGCGAGGGTTTCACTATTTGGCGCTCAGAGTTGCACACAACGAAGAATGACAAGTTTGTTCTGACACAGATGCCAGGACATAAGGTTAGTGAGCAATTTGTGACACTATTGCAATGAGGTTACCCCTATGTGTTGTTCTCACTGACAACGCCAAGAAATAAGTCAATGCCATCTCTAACTTATGTTTTAAGTTTCAACATGAAAACATTCGACACAATCAGAGTAGACTGTGTGCAATCACAGGCATGCAATGATCACCTCATTCCTGAATACGATGTGGGTGATGACCATTGGCTACCCCACTACCTTGTCCAATGTTGGCCGACCCCACACCCTCATGCTCAATACCTTTTGCTTCTGGTGGTGATATGTTGTGTTGCACATGTGTACACCAGATGGCTCATCCATCGATTCATGTCTCAACATGTTCAAGGGGTTGACTGGTTGACAGGTTGCAAAGAGTAATTTCCTGGATAGCTTCCCCGCTTGGGGGTCAGGCTTTGACTTGGCAGTCAGCCATTCTCCTGAGTTAAGGCTAGATTGGGCAAACATCTCTACCTTAGACACAGAGGTGGACTTGGTCAATGCCAGGCAGGCCGCAGAAGACGCCGAAGAGGATAGCGAGGAAGAGGAAGATTCTCATGCTCTTGCTCACATGAGTGCAAGGATCAGCGGAGCTCTTGGGGACATCCACCCAACTCTGGTATGAATGCATCCTTTAAAGCAGGCAAAACCAGTTGTCTACAAATGCCATGTTTGTCATGGTCTTGTTACCTTCATCTTTCATGACCACGTGAATGCATGTATACAAATGTATCAAATTGACCACATGTGTACACGGATACAACTGTAGGGTAACATGATCACCGAGTTTGTCACCATTGATGATGCTGCTGGTGCAACCCCAATGAGCACAGCAGACCTTGAGGCGGCTGACGCCTTGGCCACAAACTTGACCAGTACCTTGGCCATCAACGCTAAGGAAGCTAGCAAGGCCTTGGAGAAAGACATGCGGGCATATTTTCAGCACTTCAATGCAGAATTGCGCAAACCGGATCAGAGTAGGGAGCGGCGATTCATGGGTCAACAACGTGTTGAAGCTTATGCTCCAAGCGGGGGTAACGGCTTCATTGATCAAGATGATTGTGTTGCTTGCTTGTTTGAGACAACCCTTAGACGCAAGCCAGGACGTCGTGCCCCTCGTGTCACATATGAAGTGTATTACGGGAAGGTTTGCATGATCAATATATTCCAGCAGACAGCAGGGAACAAGGCGATACCAACCACACGTGCTCGCCTTGAGGGTGACATTGGTGAGGTTACTTGCAAATGGTTTGAGTCGGTCACCGGTAGGCTTGCCACTGTACATGGGAAGAAGGCCTTCCACTTGCCGGTACACCATGCATACAATATCAATGACGAAGTTCTACTAAGCCATGTGTTGACATCTGTCATCATGACATTGGACTCTGAAAATGGATGTTGGCTTCTTCACCCAGAGGATGATGAGTATGTGAGCAAGCAACTGGCTGAATTTATAGCACATGAGCAGCGCACCACCCCCCAAGAGGAAGTCCCATGGAAAAAGCACATTAGGTCCAACCATGATGTTAGAAAGGGGGGGAAGGGTCGGTTGCTCCCGGGGGTTAATCCATCTTATAGGTCATGATGAGAGGGGTGGGACTTGTATGTTTACATTGTGAGCATTACTGCAAATATTTGCAGCTGCAGTCGCACTTGACCAAAGTTGCAACTTTTGAAGTCAGTGTACAGTGTTTAGAGTTCATGCAGAGTGTGTGCATTGTAGTACAATTATTACTAAAGCACTTGACATTGCCCCCCTCTATCACTGTATTCAAACTTGTATTGCTTGTATCTGTTTTCATAATTTTGGCATCATGCTGCCAGTAGTTAAAGTGAGTGGAACTGAAGAACTTAATATGCCCCCCTCTATCACTGTACTCAAACTTGCATTGCTTGTATCTGTTTTCATAATTTTGGCATCATGCTGCCAGTAGTTAAAGTGAGTGGAACTGAAGAACTTAATATGCCCCCCTCTATCACTGTACTCAAACTTGCATTGCTTGTATCTGTTTTCATTATTTTGGCATCATGCTGCCAGTAGTTAAAGTGAGTGGAACTGAAGAACTTAATATGCCCCCCTCTATCACTGTACTCAAACTTGCATTGCTTGTATCTGTTTTCATTATTTTGGCATCATGCCGCCAATAGTTAAAGTTAGTGGAACTGAAGAACTTAATATGCCCCCCTCTATCACTGTATTCAAATTTGCACTGTTTGTATCTGTTTTCATTATTTTGGCATCATGCTGCCAGTAGTTAAAGTTAGTGGAACTGCAGAACTCAATCTTGTAACATCAGCTTGCTAGGCTTTGTGTAGCCACATGCATGTTAGGTAGGCCTTCCACCGTTTTGTGTACAACACTCACCACTTTCAGAGGGAGACTTTGCAAATCCTTGTGGAACTGCATGATAAAACAAAATGTGGCAGCCAAGGCAATATGAACACTTAAAATTGAACTTCAACCAAACAGTCTAGCAGCTTGCATGCAATTCCAAGCTGGTACGTACAAAGCATTGACTAACTGTACGTTCCCACACCCCTTCTACACATGGTTTTGGACACGGTGCTGCCTAGAAATGGCAGACACAGCTCAGCTTACCAAGCGGCATTTTGTCTTAACCAAAAGGACAACCACCACATCCTCCGCTGGGGTCTGCAATACACAGTAAACCTCCATCCCCTTTGGGATGTGATTGTCCTTGAGGTCAAACTTTAATGCAAACCCCTTCACTATTCACGTGACAACAGCATACCTCCTGTCACAGATCTCTCTACTAGAGAGACATGAGCCCCGCATGTGTGCAACACAGGTTGTTGTGTGATCGTCATCAGCTGCATTTTGTATGCACTATGCACAGATTGTTGTCAGCACAGTCACAATGATGCCACCAAGGCAAACTCAAAGCTGCCAAATCATATCAATGACATGTTGCATGTCCTGAAATACCTGCAAGACCCCTTGGTGGTTGTGCGGCAGACACATGGCTCACTCCTGGCGACTGAGCTCCTGAATCCTGGCTGTCATGTTCAGTTGATTCACTTGCACCTACATAGCACGCTTGCAGAGTGCTTCTACATAGGCAAGCTTGACACTGGTGGGGCAGTTGATTGCTCAGACATTGAGCTGCACCTGTCACGGGTTGTGCAACATTAGGATTACCTGAACTTGCATCACCTGCATCAGCATCTGCTCCTGAAGGCAAGCGCTTGTGGCCACGGCCTGCAGTGACACCAGAGTTGACTGCAATGGCGCCCATGGTCGTCACATGCACATTGCATCAGCGTGCTGCAACAAGGTGCATGCTGCAGGCACAATAAGCACAGTCAAGCTTCAAATTGCAATACCTTTTATCTGTTTTGCCTTCTTGAGGAGCTTGGGAACCTTCCCTTTCTTCGTATCCGCTTTTGTGTTCTTGATGGCATGTCTCAACTTCTCCAATATAAGCTGCTTGAAGAAGATGCCGTCTCTGACAGGATCAGCAAGCTCAGCTACTTGCTGAAACAGATCTTCTTGCACACAACGAAAATCATACTGATCTGTGACGGTTGTGACCAAGTCAGCACACAAGACCAATGATAAGGACCCACATATTCGGCTAGGGTACCCTGTCCCCACTGGAAGGTGAGGTTGTTTGCTGCCACTTGGGAGATAGCCAGCCTCATGACCCGCTTATCCTCTGTTGTAGCTGCCCTTGGGGGCATTCCTTTGCCTTGCTAGCTGGTTTGGCAGTCGTCTTTGCTGACTAAGCTTTTGCTCGGCCAGCGGCAGGGTGAGGCGTTTGGGTTGTCGGCTTGTGTGCGACACACAACCTTGACCAAGGTTGTTTGCATACGTTGACCAGTGGCTCCAAGGTCAAACGTCGCAAGCTTCTATTTCAGCGCTCAGCGGCGCTCAGACAGCGCAAAGTCCTGCTGTACCGCACGATTGGACACTCCCTGCCTGTAGTGAAGCATAAATGGACGTAGGTCACGGAAAAATGCACAAAGCTTGTTTAACGTCTGCAAAGGCAGCACCACATTCGTTATTCCATTCAAATGCATCATCTCTTTTCAGCTGTAAACTGCAATGCAGACACAAGGCTCGCCCAGCCCATGATGAACTTCCTGAAGTAGTTGGCGAGCCCCCAGAATTTCTGTAAGGCAGTCCTATCCTTGGGCACAGGCCAGTCCTTCACAATTGCTACTTTCTGGGGGTCTACCCGCAGCCCGTCAGCATCGACTATGTGACCAAGGAAATGCAGTTCTGGCTGCACAAACTTACACTTTGCCCGGTTGGCATAAAGCTCAGGACTGCGCAGCAAACGCAGCACAATCTTCAAGTGCTTGTAATGCTCAGCCTTGTTTTTGCTGTACACTACTATGTCGTCCAGGTACACCATGACAAATTTGCCAATGACATCTCTCAGTACATCATTCATGATATTCTGGAAGGTGCCCGTTGCATTGGTCAGACCAAAACACAGCACTCTGAACTCATACAAACCCATAGGTGTTGTGAATGCAGTTTTAGGCACATCTTCAGGTTTGAGCCTGACTTGATAGTATGCCGACTGCAAATCAATGCTACTAAACACCTGTGCACCTTGCAACTTGTCAAACAGGTCATCTATGCGTGGCAAGGGGTATCTAATTTTCACAGTCTGTTGATTCAATGATCTGTAGTCAATGCACATGCTTAAATTACCATTCTTCTTTTTCACAAACAAACAAACACAGGGTGACCATATGGGCTACTACTTGGCTGTATGTAGCCCTTCTCAAGCAAAGATGCAACCTGATTGTTCAGCTCTGCCACTTCAGGTTTACTGAGGTGGTAGCTCTTGCGTGGCGGAGGTGGCTCAAGAAAAGACAGCTACCGCAAGTCATAGACTTGCTGAGTCCTCCTGAAGGTATTTGTGATTCAGACTGACGACAGCAGAGTGGGACCTCAGTTCTAGTACTAGCTGTTGAGTCACCAGCACTCGTGTGACAGGAACCAGTTGCTTTTGCCTGTCACCAGCTGAGCTGAATTTGCTTGCAGTGAATTTCAAGACACTTCTGTCGCCCGTACACGCCATGCAAAGAAGCGCTGGCAGAAAGGATAGCTTTGGTGCTGTACATCATGGCACACACACTTTTTGCTGGCTGCAAAATAGTTGGCTTACTTCCTCTGCCGCTCACCATTGCTCTTGTGCAAAACATCGTTCAGTACAAGGACTGACCTTGTTGCTGCAGATCTGAGGTATGACAGTGAAGGCCTCAGCTCCTCCGAAAGTGACAGTTGCTCCCCTTCAAGCAATGATTGCGGCAGAAAACAAGGTCTGCCCTCACCCTCATGCTGTCACTTGTCACACAATGGCAGGGGCATTTACAGCGTCATTCAGATCTCTCAGACAAATCAGTATATTGTTGGCCTGATAGTGCAGACCTGTTAGCACCTCAGGGAGCAGATTTGTTTCCTGAGCTTTGTTGTTGATCGAGCTGTTTCTGCATGGCGAGTGTAGTGAGTGAGGTTGTCGCCTGTGTCTGCTTGTTCCGGCTTCACCTGTGTCCCCAACCCCGTGCATCCCCACATCCTGTGCCCCCTGCTCAGGAGGTCAACTTGTCTGAGTTTTGCATGTCAACAATGAAGTGCATGCATCAGAGTGTTGTCACTTCTGCTTCCTTTTTTGGCAGGCTGGTTTCTTCCAAATCAAGCACAAGGCCTTTTTGGCCATGAAGCAACTCTTTTCCTTTCCATTGAAGAGCCCATCCCAGACAGCAGCTTATGCATCAATAGATTTGTTGTCAAGCAAGGCACATGCTGACAAGGCTGCTGGTCAAGGCTTGCAGGAGACAAGTGCAGGTGAGTTGCTGCCTTGCTTCTCGTGTTGTTTGCTTCAAAGGAAATCACAGACTGTTGGCACAGATGTGTCGTGTGCAGCAGGCATTGTGCACACTGTTGACTGTTTGTGCTGGCAAAATGACAGACCAAAGTGTGTCATGATTGCCTTCCCAGGGCTGCATGCAGCAGGAAGCCCAGATTTCAGAAGCGCTGCTCTGTACAGTTACAAGCAAGCTGCCCAGGTCCTCAAGAAGACAAGAAATTTGTGAGTCTAGTCATAAGGGCTCGCTGTCAGCATGCACATCATGCAAATCATTGTCTTGCACCATGCGCATGCTTTTCTCATCTCTTGTGTTGTGCACATTCGTGTGTACATTCATATTGCCCAGCGGTGGTAATAAGCATGACCGTCAATCATTTGCCTGGCATTTGCAAGTCAATGTACTGTTTTGTCCATGTAAATGCCTGCTTACACCGTGATCAGATCACCGCCAGGCAACAAAGTCGCCATTGTCTGC
Organism: Asterella californica; assembly: GCA_036924285.1. Taxonomy (NCBI): domain Eukaryota; kingdom Viridiplantae; phylum Streptophyta; class Marchantiopsida; order Marchantiales; family Aytoniaceae; genus Asterella; species Asterella californica. Next base: position 54,187 of record JAYKYS010000108.1, read on the forward strand.
GGTGAACGACTTGCATTTGCAGGGCTCCACAAGACTTACCCCTCCCTGACATCATCATAGCGAAGCATGTATTCCACTACTTGTTAGACAGACACAGAGCAGCTAAGCAAGCTCCTGCTGGGCACGTTGCGCATGCCACAAGATCAGCTGCCAATCCCGTGGACATTGCAAGGGTGGAGCCTATTGCCTTGCACTTGGGGTCATGAAAACCCGACAGACCTTGCAATGCCAGTGCAAACATATTTGTACATGCAGCGGCACCACAACCCCCATCCACAATGACAGGCAGCGCCAATGCCTTGAGCGAATGTGGACGAGTGGCCAGCAGTGGTCCAACACCAAGCTGGTCTGGCAGGCAGAACAAGTGGTCTTGGGACAAGATCAGTCGTGATCTAGTGATGCAACGCATGCTGATGCGCTGCTGTCCATGTGCTGTGCTGCTTTGTCATGGGCTGACAATTCTTCATATCATGTATTATGAGCTGTCTTGCTGTCAAGATGGTTGGCTATGGGTTGTGCTGCTCCAAGTCCCAGGTCAGCTGGGGTTGCAATCATGTGTTAGCATCGCATGTTGTCATGATGCCAGACACGAGCCAAGACTGTACATGCTGTGTTCATCACTGGTGCACTGCTACAGGACCACAGTATCTGTATTGGTGCCTGTGACAAGCAATAGCTGTTATTGCCTCCTTGCTCAGTCGTAGCAGCAAGCGTATATGCTTGTGGCTGTATGAGAGGGTTGCCATGTGTGTGTACTCCGTTTAGTATTACTTGTCCACATGCATGTCCACAACTGTACTGCTTGCTGCACTTATGAGGATTGTTCGATGCATCCTGGCTATGGCAAGAAGTGGCACAAGCTCAGATTGCTAAGGTGGTATGTGACAATGCAGTTGATCAGTGAGTCAAGGCAATGATGGAGAGATGGCTGTTATCAGCGCTGAGCTTGACATTTGCCCACAGGCATTTGTTGTGGCTGAGATGGCAAGGTAAGCGTGCTGACATTCATGTACAACCACGCTCGTGCCTGTTGAATGGCAGAGGCCAATCTGCAAGGAAATCATGCTGCAAGTCACAGCAATACAACTAGCAAATATGTCAGTGGGCTGAAGCCGCAAGGTGAGCATGCTGACACAGCCTCACAGGTCCTGTCTCAGCTGAGCCAGTGGCTGCAACTGCACAGTAAGGATGCTGATAGGCACTCATTTTTGTCACTAGTTGCTGACAATGGGTGCAGCTGAAAGGCGAGCATGTACCCACTTACTCACAGCAATAGTGATGATGTAGCCGGCATGCAGTTTATTGCGCAAGTGGTTGCAGCTTCAAGGCAGGCACATTGAATATCAGTCAGAGGAGTAGTCTCAGCAGAATTGCAAGGTGAGCATGCTGACAATCACTTTGAATGCTGTCAACACTGCATGCTGCCAGTGGCCATGGCTGCAAGACAAACATGTTGGTAGGTCTGCCACCAGCCAATCCCTCCAATGGCTAAAGCTGCAAAGTGAGCATGGCAACCCGCAATGATCACAGGCAGCACAGAGTGATTGAAGCAATAATATGTTTGCAAGGTATTTCATGTCACACATCATACTGCAATGCTTTTGGGCAGCAATGTGCTTGGCTGGATGTGATGGCTCACCGACACATATCAGGCTTACACGCCGTGTTGCTGACATGCACCTCATTAGTCAATACATGAAATCACATGTCAGCTCTAAAGCAGATCATATCAGATTTGCAAGAATCACCAGTGTCATATTGACGCTCCATTGAGGATCTACTCAACGTACAGACATTTGGTCTGTCACACTGGACATGCGCTCTCCTCTCATTCACACACTTGCAGTGTTCACACCAGTACAAGGTTGTGTACATTGCAATGTTACTAGGCAATGCTTTGACTGTCTGGTCATGCTGGGTAATTGCTCTGTTCTGACATTTGCAGTGCTGACAAACAGTACCACGGGTGAATACACTGCAATGCTTGCTGGACAACACTGTGACACACTGCAATGCTAATGGGCAGCTTCATAGTCTCACCAACTGCAGTGCTGTGGGACCAAAATATGACTGGCCCGGTAACTGGCAAGGTGAGTGTCTTATCCTTGTACAATGCAATGCTAACAAACAATGCCATGGTCTTGCCAAGTGCAAAGCCAGTGCACAGTGCTTTCACAGGCTGGACAAGCAAGGACCTTTTGTTGACAAGCACCTTTAGCAATGTGGCAGACTCAAGCTGCTGGAGGTACAACGCAGTGCACGCAGCAGCCTTCTTAAAAGTTTGTTGACTCACTAGCTAGGTAAGTTTACACAAACATTTTGTGGCAATTTACTTGCTGAAAATGCCACACTGGTGGAAGTGATCAAGTGTATAAGCAAGCTATCACAGCATGCAAATCAAGTTGACTCAGTGTAGCACATGTGACATGCATATTGCATCATATCCAGCCCAATTCAGCGCATCCCACATGTGTGATCAGTGCATGTCCTGCTATAACCACAAGTCATGCCTTGTGATAGTCTGACTGCATCATAGCACTCTATGTTGTGCAACGCTGCTCAGCTGTCAGGGAGTTGCTGTTCAGCATTTGTCAGCTGCTGCCGATGTTTGTGCTGTGTGATTACTTTCAGTGGTCAAATACAATAGCTGATGTCATGGCTTATGACTGCAGGTGTGTGCTACAATGATGACACAGCTCTGTCAGAGCCTTGTATGCTCGGCAGTATCAGCATCTGCTGACTACATGGCTGTTGCAGCAAAGTGTGGTCTGACAGTTGAGCTTTGCGCTGGCTTGTGGCTGCTCTATAATCCATGAAGTGCCCAAGTGCCCATGTGCAGTGCGTTCAGCTGATGATTGAGCATAGCTCATTGCACAGTGGTACATGCCGTCAAAGGCGCTGGCATGCATCCAGGCTGTTGTACTTATATTTGGACGTCAGATCAAGATCACCAATCTTGACAACACTGAACTTTGTTGCAGGTCACATCAGCTGCAAGTCTTGCACTTGAGGCAACACAAGCACCTGATCGACCTGTGTGCAACGTCTGTCGTGCCACTTATGGCGCAGCGCGGTTTGATGCACAGTCGAAGTGTACATTGGGCAACAATTAGCTGTAGAGCACACCTGGATTGTGAGCTCAGAATGTCATTTTGGAGCATGACATGCTATCATTGTTCGCAGCAAACGCTGCTGCGTGAGCCTGAGCTTCTGCATGAGTGCTTGTTGAATTGGCATCACGTGGAAGGGTTTCGACCCAGCACTCCTGCCATCAATATATATGTGCTCCATTTCATGCATTTAGGGCTGCACTCCGTCCTGACTGCCAGCAGATGTGCAGCTTTGACCCTGAAACCTTGCAGACGCGTCAGGGCTGAAGGTGCAACACAGTCTGATGGAGTACGGCTTGCTTGACAATTTCCTGGCTATGCGAGCGATTGTGCCCCTGTTGGAGCAAGCACAAAGAAGCTGATGTGCAGAGCTTAAGCCCATTTTGGCAAGAAATGAACGCCGGAACGCAGCTGTGCTGCGCGTACTGACCGCTAGCAGCGCCTGACGCGGTGCAGACTGTCTTGGATGAGCGGTAGGAGCGCAGGAGCGAAGCAGACTTGGGTTACGTAACGGAGTGGTCGCACCGACGCGTCGATCCATCCCTCAGCCCCCCCCCCCCCCCCCCCTCCCTCTCCCTCCGGGGCAAATTTGCAACTTAGGGGCGGTACCTCTGGGCAGCCGCATGATCGATCGGCGATTGAGGCCAACCTTTGCCGGTTGCAGGCCGTCAGATGGCCGCCAAGAGAAAGGAGTACAGGATTGAGTACAAGTATCTTGACCTAACAGCGTGCTGTGAAGACGGACCAAGCAAACTGGAGCTCGCTGAGTTTTTGGCGCGCAAGGCAAGGCTCTTATGATTGCTATCAGCAGCACACACTGACTTTCAGAGCGCCAGCGTACTTCGGCACAGCAACGTTTTCACGTGATCACAACACTGGACCCACCCAAAGTCTTTGAAAGGCAGGCGCAGCACGCAGCTAACGTGGGACGTTCCGCCAGCGCAACTTTTCCGTTTTGTTCTGAGTCCACAAGGCGTTACTGCACACTGCTCAGCGCAAAGGTCGTTGCGCAGATCCTAAGCGAGTGAGCTGGAAGACTTGTGGATTGGAAGTCAACTGCTTCGACTGACACTGCAGGGCGGCAACTCATTCAGTGTGGGTGAGTATTACAAACTCTGCATGCACGGTCATGCTTCATTGTGGTTTGCACGACTAAGGCAGCAGACCGACCGACGTGAACAGACTGCAGTGATTCGTCACTAGGTTTCATATGAGTACCTACATACAATGCACAGCAGAGATGAATTGAGCAAAACGAGGCATAGTGTGAACCTTTGGTTGCACGTCTTGCTGCAGGTGTGACAAGCTAGACAGCACCCAGGCATCCTGGGAATTAGCATTTGGCTTTGAGGCACTCCAGTGACGTACATCAGCCCTGACATGTTGACAGCGGTTAGTGCCATCTGTCCTTCACAAACACAGTCAAGCTTGCCCTGAGGCATGAATAGCCACAGATTGATCTGCAATGTGCTGTCAGCTAGGCATTACAGTCTGTTTTGAGCTCTGTTTGACACATGCTGCTTGGTGCAGGATGCAACTCAGCTCCCAAGATTGGACGACCTTGCCAGCTTACAATCCGACATTGAGAGGTTACAGCTTGCGTTTCAGGTGAGCTGGCAGTTAACTACTGAAACGCATTTCACATCTGCACGCATGCTGTACTTGATGACCGGTTTTATCAGTTTAAAAAGGAGAAACCCTTTGCAAATAGAAGGGTTTGCGTGCCATTCCAATAAGCCTCAATCTGCCTTGCCAAGTTGACCCAAGTAAACTTTGTGTTGGCGTCTCTCAGCTGCAAGGACACCCAGTCAGTGCTATGCATGTTCATTCAAAATCTCACACTGCCACACATCAAACATTTTGGCAGCTGTGGGTGTGATGTACACATGCAACTTCATCAGTATAAGCACCTTCTGTCATCATGCAAGCAGTTTCAATCAAGTGCACCTGGCCACGTGTGCTTGACTGCTCTGTATGGTGCTTTGTGAGAACAAAGCAACTTGTATGTGCAGGACACACTTGTCGAGAGTATGACAGAGTCCTCGGCAACAGCACTGGCAGCCTATGCTGCTGCCATTACAGGCTTCAAAACTGGAACGTTGGAAGCAAGAAATGTTTACGAGCAGCACAAACAGACGCATTTGCACTTGTGCGCAGCAAGAATCCTAGAAGCTAATAATGAGCAAGCAGCAGAAGTGCAAACAGCAAAAGTGGTGTACTTGAGTGTTATGCTAGCCAAAATGACTGAGCTTGAGACAGCAACTCAGGCATGGGAAGCAGCTAAATCAGGTGTGGCCGAGAGGAGAACAGAGCAAGAGCAACTGCTGAGCAGACAAGATGAGGCTATGCGCCAGTTGACATCCTTGCTCAATGCTGCTAAAGCCACACAGCAGGTATGCACCTATCAGGTTTTCCCTGAGTATTGCTTGTCACCTCCAAAATAGGAATGTTTGCTGAGCTACATTTAGTCAAATCTTGGAAGCACTCTGCAATCTCAGCCTGTTTGATCTTGCCTACGTATGTTGACTACATAATCAGAATTGCTTGTTTCAGGATGAAAACTTGTGTTTGCATCATCTTGTCGCTTTGCAAAAGCACCTTGTATACGATACACTCCCTGCCCAGGAACACCTTGGAGGTATTCAGAATACAGCTGTGCTTTTTGTTCCACTGGTTGTTTTGACAGTTCATCATGAGCCAGTTTGTGCAGGTCTCCAATCTTGCTCTACAAACACACGAGGCAGCACCTCAACATAATACACTCCCTCAAGGCGCAGCATTCCAAGGTGTGTACATCACTTTCTTGCATGACATCTGCTCTTCATCTGCTGGCACACACAGCCAACGTACACATACCCTTATATAGTATTATCATTCCAGTGCTAGCTCCCCTCGCAACGCATGCAAACACTGCGCTATAACATACTGCAGCTCAGCTGAGCCTGCTTTTTATTGGCCATAGTGTTAACTGTGCTGCGGCACCATTTGATTAGCGAGTCAGTACATGCCATGTATCAGTCTCCGACACAGTCTCTTTGCAAGCACGCGAGGCTGCGATTTGGTAAGATTGCCATTGCAGAGGCAAAGGCCATGAAGAAGCTGCCATTACCATGGCAGACCTTTGCGCACATCTGCTGTCTAGTAGACACACTTGTATCATGTGTTTGACGTCCACCACCATTGGGCGCACCAGTTTCCAAGAGCAAGTATGCTGTATGAAAGCCTTTTGCAAAGCTGTGAGAGCCAATCTATCTCATTTCATAAAGTCAGCTGTCAATCCAGGCAATCAGGACTTGATGATGGCAGCTATGGAGGAAGAATCTGCTGAATCTGAAGAGTTGGATGAGGCTGAAGAATCTGATGAAACTGTAGAATATGACGAGACTGAATATGTTGATAGTTGCTCTGATGATATAGAATCTGAATATGTTGATGGTTGCTCTGATGAGTCTGAAGAAGAGATTGAATCAGAAGAACAGTCAGAGGAGGAAGAGGCAGAGGAAGAATCAGAGGAGGAAGAGGAAGAGGAAATGGAAGAGGAAGAATAGGAAGCACTTGTTGAAAACATTGCAGTCCATACTCCGTTGGGCAAGCATAGCTTGAAGGCAAAAAGGAAGCAATGCCAGCCTCAACCATGCAGACATAGCTGGATAAAGAGGCTCTCCTCAAGATGCCTTACGGTCTAGACTTTTTTACTCTGGAGATTGCAACACCTGCAAATTGCAACTTGATTAAGCATGTTGGGCTTGCTGGTGCAGCACACTCGTTTGCACTGCCTGCTGTTGCGTGTTGCTTGAGCTTTGTAGGAGAGCAAGTATTGTACAGCTCAAAAGACTTTTGATTGAAAGTACCTGAGTGCCATCATAGCAAGCATTGAGACAGCAGCTTTTGTAAAATAGGTAGTCTTTTGCACAGGGTATACTGTTGCAATTTTAGTTCCAGTCAGTCATGAATTGTACATTGAGTTTATAGACAGCTAAGTTATGGCTGGCAATTGTTATGGCTCTGTCATGGCATTTGTTGCATGTGTATGTTGGTTTGTGAGTCTGGTTGCTAGCACACTGAGTGAACAAAGTGTGCAAATCGTCTGAATTCAGTTCACGAATCTGTTCAATGTTTCTTTCTAGACATACTTACCAGGGGCCTGGCTTGCGTGAATCAGACTGTACACCAGTACTAGTCCTTGGCAAGTGCAATTGTACGCCACCCTACTGAGGTAAGAGGGCCTCTTGACAGCTTCTTGTGTCATGTGTCAGGTTCTGTGCCCTGGGTGGAAAGTTCACCCGATGCGTATCAATCATGGCTCAAGGTGCAGTTGCCATGTCGGATGAGCTTGCCATTCCTGTGCATGGTGGGTGTCGCATGGGCATCTTAGCACGTGAAGCACAGAATTGCCGTTGACTAAGTGACCGCAGCATTGCTCTACAGAGGCTTGCAGACGGTATCAAGACAAAGCTGGAAGCGGTTTGCCTTACTGCTGCTAGTGATAGTGTATTCCATGACTGATTGTGATGTGTGACCGACGGCAGTCACTGACTCGGGGGATCACCCAAGGAATATATGGTCGGGTGGTCCTTGACGACTCTCCAAAAGGCTCGAGCCAGCAAACTATACGTGCACTCACGTCATACTTTGCTTGTACGTGTTAGCGGCGTGCAACAGTTCTGGATTCTCGACCGTGGCGGGTGCTGCTTCACACCTACTGCATTCCTGGGTGGGATATCCTGGAGGTTGTACATGTTTGCAGGGCTCGTTATTGGCACAGTAAGCTTGGCCTGGGTACAGAACCGTAGTTTGCCCAAATTGACAGTATGGACAGTGAAAGAAGCCGAGTACGTCTGCTCCAAGGTATGTGTCGCAAGCACCATCTGATTCAGGAGCACCGCTGTGGCCAGCATATTGAGGTGCTCATAATTTCAAGCGTTTGGTGTAGACAAGGAGCAGTTGAGAGGAGCTTTGCCAAGTGCGCAATCTGCGCCTGCCAAAACACTTCAACTGGCAAGTACTTATGGTTTTGACATCGCATACATTGCTGCTTTTGCTTTGCGCTCGATGAGGTGTTTTTTGTGTTGTGTACATGCGGACCCAGTTCATTATGCACAGCAGGCAGCAAGCACTGTACAGCAGTCATGCTTCCTGGTTTGCAAGCAGATGAACTGGTGCTGACTGTGACTGTGTAAGAGCTTTTGCTTACACTGTATGTCTACAGCTCGGCGGCTGCTACATCGTGCCCTCTACCTACTAGTTGGATGCTGCTGCTGCATCCCTAGTGCTGATGTAGCTGGTCAAGCTATGTGTTGCTGCATTGTAGGTCATTGTGTACTTACTTGAGTTGCACCATGCTGCTACGTCATAGTGCTTTCTGCAATTGCTGAAGTATGCATGCTGCTGCTGCATCAAAGTGCTGTATACAGGTGCTGTTGTTACAGGATGCTGCTGCCTCATGGTGCTATGTGTAACTGTTTATGTTGCATGCTTCTGCATCATAGTGTTGTATGTAGCTGCTCAAGCTGCATGCCACTGCTGCATCGTAGTGCTACATGTGGATGCTCAATTTGCGTGTTGCTGCTGCCACAACACGGTGCTTTACATAGCTGCTCAAGCGGCATGCTGCTGGTGTTGTATATATGCTACCTTCACCTACTGCTATTGCTTCTTGGCGCTCTCACCATGTGCTTCAAAGTCTCACATGGAAGAGGATGTTGCTGCAGGCTGCATTCGCAGCACTGGGCTACCCGCTCTTAGTGCTGCTGCTGTTTGCTTGCGCTACAACATCTGTTGGCTTCGTCATGCTGTTGCAGTCTGGCTGTGGCAAGCGAGCTGCTGTTACTTGCTGCGATAGGTAAGATGCTGTTGCTGGTTGTCTTTCAGCCCTTTGCAGCTGCCTTGTAGTGCACCGCTGCGGCTGGCTTCCAGTGTGTCCTTTGCAGTTGCCTTTTAGTTTGCCTTGTGTGGCTACCTTCACTTTGCCTTTTGCGGATGCCAATACCTATCCGTTTGCCCTGGGCGCCTGCCTTTCAGCCTGACCTTTTGCGGCTGCCGGCTAATCTGCCCTCTGCAGCTGCCCTTCTGTCTGCTCTTTATAGCTGCCTGTCAGTCTGCTTATTGCAGCTGCCCCTTGCCCTGCCCGCTTTGCAGCTGCCTGTGGGTCTGTCGTTTTGTGGCTGCCCTTCATTCTGCCCTTCGCACTTTTTCTTTGGTGTGCCCTCTGTAGCTGCCTTTTGGTCTGTCTTTGTGGTAGCCTGTATGTCTGCCCTCTGCAGATGCTTCCCAATCTGCCCTTCGCAACAGCCCTTTTGTCTGTCTGAGGCTGCCTGTGGATCTCCAGCCTTTCTGCCTGTGCTTTGCAGTTGCCTTCCAGACGGTCCTGTGTGGCTGATGTTTGCCCTTCACAGCTGCCTGTCCGTCTGCTGTTTGCAGCTACCTTTCGCTGAGCCTTTTACAAATATCTTCAGCGTGCCTTCTGCGGCTGCCGTTTGGTCTGCCTTTGCAGTGATCTTCCTGTCTGCCCTTAGCAGCTGACTTTCAGTCTGCCCTCTGCATTCGCATTACTGCAGGTTGCTGCATGATGTGGTTGCACAATGTTGCCAGCCCCTGATGTTGCTGTTCCATTCTGGTCCTGCATAGTGGATTATTTGTGTCTGCTGCTTCGGGCATCATGTGGAAGGCAATTGCTTTTGATTGCCCCTATGGACGCAGCCTGGTGGGGTTTGTTGTTGTGTGTGCCCATTTGGGGCTTGCTGCGGCAAATGGTGCCCCTGTGGGCCTGCTGTTGTGATGTGCCTCATGGACTTGCTGATGTTGCTGTTTGCATGCAGCCAGTTTGCCAACTCTGTGACTTCTGAGTTCCTGGCTTTCCCGGTAATTGCTTTCAGTGCTTTGTGTTGGATGTAAGCTGTGCTACTGAGCCCCTAGTCATACAGATCTAGCTGTTGGTTGCTGCTGAGCCTTGCAGTGCTGCCTGATGTGATGCTGGTAGCGCTGAGAGTGACATAGTGCTGGCTCAGTGCGCCTGGCTTCAGGCTGGCTGGTCCCTGCAGTTGCATGTTGCTTGTGGGCTTGTTTGATGATGGCTTGGTGTCTCCGCAGGTCTAGGGCTGCGGGGAGCAGCTGACTTGCTGTTAGAAGAAGAATTTTACATGCTTCGGCCAGTCAACAAGACTGATCACATGCAGCAAGGTACAAATGCCCTTGCATAGTATCGTTAGTTTGTCAGAAACCGTTTGTAGAGAATCCCCCAGGGCGTAAAGCCTAGGGGGTCACCATTTGCAATTGCTTTTTGTGTAAAAAAGGCGCACATGCTGCCAGAGAAAACCCATAATAACTTGTACCATAGTGCCACGTAAACGATGCAACACTGCAAGCCAAGATACCACCATCTGAGGCACCAAATTGTCCCAAAATGCATATGTTACTTGAAAGCTCGACCCGCTGTAGCAGCAAAGGGACCCAAGGTCCCATTGTCCATGGTAACCCCAGACTGGTGCAGCACCTCAGACGGGTTAATGGCCACAGAACGTTGAGGCCATGGTTGCCTGGCAGTTGGAGATGCTGCTGCCCGAGCTGCCTCAGCTGCCTGAGCTATAGTGGTCACTGGGAAGTGGGAGCTGGGGCCGAATGTACCTGTGTTATGTCACAATGAGCTCATACTGTGACTTACTCATGGCCGGGTGTGTTTGTTGTGATGTAATGTTTGCCATGGTCGAAGAAACTGTCATTATCCTGATGAAATTAAACAAACCTTGCGCCTTTAAGTTTGAGTTTGACCTAAGAACGCGCTTTAAAGACGTTCAACCTGAGATTGGCATTCTGGCTGGAGTCCTGGCGCGCAAGTCGTACCTTTGCGAATCTTACCAGCAGCATACTTGAGAACTGCTGGCATTTCTTTACACTGCAATTAATTGCTTGTTTTGTGATCACATTAACAGACCCGCTCTCTGAAGGGCAAGCGCAGCACGTAACTAAGGTGGGATATCGCGGCAGCGCAACTCTCCGTTTCTAGGAGAATCACACATCCTTCACTGTACACTGCTAAGCGAGCATCGTTGCGCAGGTTACAAGCGAAAGCACCTTGCTCAAGCTGCAAAAGTTGTGTGACACTCCAGAGCGGCAACTCGTTCTATCGGGATCCCAGCTCAACTCGGTCAGCGCTACACACGGCGACCCGACATCAGGTAGATTTGCAGTCTTCATCTATGATGTATCAGCAGGTTGGCCGACGTGACCAGACTGCAATGACTGAAGGTCGCTGATCAAAGTATATCTGCACTGCAAGGCTGTCAAGAATGCCGACATGCCGTAGCCTTACTCTTTGATCAGACGTTTTAGTGGAGGTGTTGCAGACGGCACACAGGTGTCCAGGAGAGCTGACATATGTGGCCTTGACGCACATCATCGACTCGTAGCAACGATGGTAGGTTGACAGCGTCTCCACACGCACAGTCAAGTTTAAACCCAGGGCACGTCAAGTATGAACTCAGCCACACACGAAGTTGCTCGAAGTTGTGACCTAGGCACTGTGGTTCAGCTTGAGCTGCTTATTGACATATGCTGCGTGATACAGGAAGCGACCCAGCTCCCAAGCTTCGACAACCTCGCCAGCATAGTCCGTGACGTCAAGGCAGTACAATATGCATCTCAGGTGAGCTGACAGCAAGCACCTGGAGTGCATTTCAGTTCTGCACACCTGTTGCTTTCAGTTGCTGTCTTGATCTCTTTGTATCGGTGGACCCCGTAAGAAACACAATGACAAGTCTGAATACACTAACTGCTGGTGGCTGTTTGTGTGCTACATATGTGCAGCCTTATTCACACAAGCAGGTTCTGTCATCATGCAAGCAACTGTACTCGGGTGCACCAGCCCGCTGTGCTTGGTTGCTCTCTATGCTGCGTCATATTAATACAAAAACTTGTGTTTACAGGGTCAACTTGCTGGAAAAGTGACGGAGGCTTTGGCAGCAGCAACACCATTGTGGGCAGCCTGTGAGGCTGCAGTGGCAGCCTCAGCTGCACACCTGTTGGAGGCAGATCAGTGCAAGCAAGCAGCTATCAAGCATGCACACAATGTTTGCCAGGATCTCAAGAAGGCATATCGGCAGGAGTACGAAACAAGAGTTGCACAAGCTGACAGCAAGCAGGCAGAGAAAGAGAAAGAAGCAGACAAGGTCTTTGATGCTGTTGTACAAGCAGTGGCAAGCGATCTTGACAAAGAGACCCATCTGTGGAGGTCAGCTCAAGCTGAGGCAGCTAAGAGGAAGACAGAGCAAGAGCACATACTGAGCTGTCAAAATGAGGTTCTGCGCCATTTGACACCTCTGCTTCATTCAATTGATGGAACACACGAGGTATGTGCGCATCAGATTTCTTACACTGCTCTGCATGTGTAACCAACTGCTCCAAGTTTGCAAAGTTGAAACCCATGCTGAGTTGCATGCTCTCAGGTCGAGAGCTAGACCACGTATCAGCACTGTTTGACTTGTACATATAGCAGTTCGATGTCAAATATTTGTTCCAGATTGAGACATGTGTCTTCATCATTTAGTTTGCATCTTGTGTGTGATATACATTTTGATTAGAAGTTGAGAGGCAACTCATAAAAGCTTTGCTAGTTGTTGCACCACTGGCTTGTGTTTTGAACCTTACCCCCAGCCACTACATGTCAATGATATGTCATGCAGGCATGCAAAGCAGCCCCTCAAGAAAATGCGCCTTTGCAGCCTGCACCTCAAGGTGAGTACGTCATATTGCGTAGCACATACTCCTCATCTGCCAACACACACAGCTAGCTTGCACATACCCCTAACTAGCATGAGCTGCCCTTATCTGTCATGCAACTACCAAGTCATATTATAGTGAGCCCACTTTGCTTGGCCATGATGTCAGCTGTGTCCTGCAATTCATATCAGAAACACATGAAGCATACATAGTTTTTGTGCAGAATCTGCCTTCGTATTGGCAGATGCGGTGTGAAAGCTGCCATCACTGTGGCAGACTTCTGTGCACATATATGTTTGATGGACACATTTGCACCCTGTATCTTGGCGCCCACAACCACTGGACAAGCAAGCAGTAGTTGCATGACAGCCTGTTGCACAGCTTCAAGTGTTGGCTCACAAAGTTTACAGAGTCAACTGCCAAGTTGCCAACGCAGGCAATCAGGACCTGATATTGGCAACTATAGAGGAAGCTGCTGCTGCTGACAGCACTGAAGAGTCTAGTGAGTTAAGTGACAGTGAATCAGATGATTTCTCAGATACTGATTCCTCTAGTACTGATTCCTCTGGTGAGGAATCATCAGATCTTTCAGATGCATCTAGAGATCTCAAAAGAAGAAGATGCAGCAATTGATGATGCTGTTACTAGCACTGCAACCCTTTTGAGGCACCCAGGAAAGGTAGCATGGAATCATGCAAGAAGCGCTGCCAACCTGCTTCGGTCGACACCGATGCTCCCCACAAGGCATGAATTGGTTTTGATTCTTGTGCTCTTTCCTCTCAAGGCATGTCACGCTTGCAAGCTGCAATGCTGAATTTAACTGGTCAAAAGTGTTACAGTAGCTGGTGCAGCAACCCCGTTTGCAATGCCTAATTGTAATGCTTCAGATTGAGTCAGAAATGATAACAGGTATTTGTTAAACTCGAGACCTTATGAGTGAGGGTGCCTGATTGCCATGACACTGGGTAAAGCAAGAGGCTTTGGGTACAAGTAGTCAGCTGTACAAAATTTCAATGATCCAAGTTCCGTTTTTATTTGATGATGGACCTTCACATTGACATCTAAGTAGTGAGAGTCCACTGAATCAGATAGCCTAAAGTTAGCTAACTTATAGCTGATCCATGGCAGCTAATCACTGCAACATTTGAGTGTTTATCTTGGGATAACTTGAAGCTAAATGTGTCACTGTGATGGCAGGTAGTCATTACAGCAATGTATTGTATGCATGCCATATGGCCACTTCAGTTTGCTGTGGCATCATATGGTTGCAATGACTGCTGTTGATTTGGGAATGTGTGATTGCCTAATGCTGTCTCAGAAGTAAACATGTTGCAGACTTACACGTGTTGCAGACTTGTGCATATGCATGTAAGGACACAACGCAGTGATAATGTCCATGTAGCGTTCTAGATGTGATCAGTTGTCTAGCAGCCAAGCGAGCTCATGTGCCAACATGGTTGGGGGACTCCACCAAGGAAAGTCTGTCCCGCCTTCCCTCCCATGCTGTGTTCCGCCCCTCGCTGTTTGCAGATGAGGGCCTACAAGCTGCAGTTTGGTTCATGATACTGGGCTTGCTAGCGCAGCAAATGCTTTTGCCTTGCCTACTTCTGTTGTGCTGTTATTGAGCCTCAATTGTTGTACAGCTTTCTGATCAAGAACAACTGTTTGCCACAACAGCAAGCATTGAGGAAAGAGCTTCAAGACATAGGCAGTCTGCTGTACAGAGCCTTGTTGACGAAGTGTTCCTTATGGATTTTCACAAGAGTTACCAAGCCAGCTGAGTAATGGCTGTCATTTTTATGACTGTGTTACAGTATTACAGAATTCCGTTTCATGAGAATCGCAATCACGGGAGCTGAAACCTGCTTGCTTAACGTTATAACCATTTTGCAGCATGTGTAAATCAGTTGTGCGCCAACTGGTTGCCCGCAAACCAGGTGAGCAAGCTAGTGTACAAATCAGTTTATGATCAAACTTCGGTTTGAAAAGTCTGCTGTCTTTGTCTTTGTCTTGTATGACATACTTACCATTGCCTTGGCTTGTGTGATCCGGGTGTACTTAAGTACATTCAATCTTTTAGACAGTTGCCTGTGAATAGGTGAACTTGGTAGTTCCTCTTCTTTCGCCCTGGTAAGAGGCTGGAAGATACAGGGAGATCACCCGATGCGCAATTGCCGGTAGCTCAATGCGCGATTGCCGGTAGCTCAATGCGCGATTGCCGAATCGGATGAGCTTTGCGTTCTTGTGCATTTGCATTCCAACCATACGAGAAGTGGGGCAAAAACTTGCTGCGGACTGTTTTCACCGCAGCATTGCTCTACAGAGGCCGTGTCAAGACAAGGCGGAAAGCAGCTTGTCTCACTGCTGCCAATGGCAGTGTATTTTCCTGAATGACTATGAAGTGCACTGACCGATGGTACCCAGTGCTCGGGTCAGTCCCTGACGCCTCTGGACCAGGCTCGAGCCAGCAAACTTCACTTGCACCAAGGGTAAATGACCCTATGCGTTAGCAGTGTCATATAGTTTTGACTGGCCGACCGTGGTGAGCACTGTCCACAGGTACTGCAGTCCTTGGTGGGATATGAGACAAGGCCTTGGGGATCGGTCACTTTTGCGATGCTCGTTGTCGGCACAGGAGGCTTGGCCTGGGTGCTGAACCGTATGTTCCCAAGAGTGACAGTCTGGACCATGAAAGAATGCTCCCTGGACAGAGCTGAGTATGTCAGCTCCAGGGTATTTGTCGCAAGCCTGATCTTAGCTAGAAGCACTGCTGCTGCCTGCACACTCACATGTTCAATGACCTCAAGCGTTTGGTGTAGTTGATCAATGGTCGAAAGGAGCTTTGCAGAGTGCGCAACTTTAGCCTGCCAAAACACTCCAGTCGGCAGATACTTATGGTACTAACAATTCATGTGTTGCTCTTTTTGCTTTGCGCTTGAGTAGGTGTTGTTTGTGTTCTGACTTACGTTGAACTGTACTCGTGACCCCAATGTATTGTGCACAGCAGGTGCTGAATAGCAATCACACTTGTTGTGGTTTTCAGGCAGATGGACTCAATCCCGATTGTGACTGTGTTAAAGGTTTTGTCCTCCTGCTTACACTGTATGTGTACAGCTCGGCGGCTTCTACATTTTGTTCTTTACCTAGTATGCCAGCTGGTGTGCCTGGGCAGCTTTTGAATGCAACCAAGGCATTACAAGCAGTAGAGCAAGGTAATCAAGCCCGGTACATACGAGCAAGCCTGGCCCCTTTGGCAATGTCTGCCAGCCTGCGCTTTTAGCAGGACTGTACTGTCTGTCCTTGCAGTGATGATGCTAATCAGCAAAGGTGTGGCTAAGCAGTGGCATGTGTATGCTACATACGAGCACTTAGTGCAAGCTTGTATCACATATCAGCAAGGAGGTGCTGGCTGTAGCTGGTAGTCATGCAGCACATTATGTCGAACCAATATCAAGCATCAGCACAACCTATTTATTAATATGGAAAAACATATAAATTGTATATGCTGCAGGAGGTAGCTGGTCCATTATGAACCCAATTAGCAGCTGGCCTCGCTACAGCAGAGCAGTGCTGTATGGCAAGAATGACATGGCTGCTGGGAAACCTCACCTTGTTGGCATGGCCGCCAAGCAGCTGGCCAAAACCGCTGTATCTCATCCAGGTAGGCAAGGGTTCAGGCTTTGTGCTACCCTAGTCTATGAGGACACCAAAAGTTGAATATTGTGTTGTCATGCAGGAGTATTGCTACTCTTGCGTCTTTTCATCTGTTTGCATCATCACACATGCATCTGCCATCTGCCTTCAAGCAATCATGGTCATATTGGTCAGCATCAGCAATGCACACACAAGCTGTGCTATTTGCTATGTCCTCACAATCTCACCCTGTTATGCTGCATGCAAGGGCACTGCACATCATCCATCTGTGCACAGCAGCGGGCATGACTGTAATTCATGCACATGTGAATGACTGTTGCATTACACTTGCAGGTTGACTTGGTGGCCAAGCATGATGAGCTGCTATGGCTGTACAGACTGTCATTTGTGTTTCCTTCTGACATGCTCCTTTTCTTTAGTCAGTCCTGTTCTACTGAGTCTGAATCGTGTTTGTGCAGTACGTGGAGCTGGCATTCATAATGTATGAGCAGTATTATGCCTATGCTGGGTTGTTGCTGGCCATCACCATAGTTGCAGGCTTTCTTTCCAGCTATGAGCTGTATCTCAAGAGGGTGCAGCTTTATACTGTTGTTGCTCAGCGCTGTTTGACTCCTATTGTGCAAGCAGGGCATGTGAGGTATGTTGGAAAGCTCCTCTCATGATGAACTTGTAGTTGTACTAGGAGTGCTGTGTGCATAATCTGAAGTGCCAGCAGTTGTTGCCCCCAAAAGCTAAAACACCGTTGATCACCACCTGAGTGTCAGGCTTGTGACTTGGGAGCCATACAATTCTTCATGAACCTGTACCTACACCTATACCATGACCTGTAGTTCATCTGCACCTACACCGTAACATGTACATGCCCCTGCGACTGTATGTTAGCATGTACAATCTCTTTCAGATGTTGTGGCCTGCAGACAGAAAAATGATCACAGCAGACTCACATGTGCATTTTTGCATGCCAGAGGTTGTGTGGACAACGACCTGTTTACATGCCTATCAAATTCTCCCGGATTTGATCACATGGGATGTCTTATAAGGCAGTGATGACTTACTCTGGACTTTGCCACATGGCAACCAACAACTTGTAGATTTGCAAAGAACATGTTCATTGTCATTTAGGGCGGTGTCATCACATAGACTGGTACCAGGGGATGTGGTGGTGGTGCTGCGAGGCAAAGTCACTTGCGATCTGGTCCTGCTTCCAGGCAGCTGCCTGGTTGAGGAGTCGATGCTGTCTGGCGAGGTCAGGATTTTCTTCCATTGCTCAAGCAAACAATTATATGGAAAGCGTGATTTACCTGACACTGAGGCCACAGGCATGTATTATCATCTTGCAAATGTATCCCGTTGTACACCTCCTGTTTACAGACTGTTCTGTTCTGTAAAACTGCACCATACACTTTACACTGCTTTGCTGCTATGTTGCTCAGCTATTACACTGGTATACTCGCTCTACTTTGCCTGTTTTTCATCTTGCCAGACTTGTACTGCTGCAAAATTTCCACTGATGCTTACACTGTCAAGCTGCACACTCACAGATGCAGGATGTTGAGCCATCAAGCCTTGCTCCAGAAATGAACACCCTGTCTGTTCACATCAGCAATCCTGGAGCAATCGCAATGTCTGCTTTTGCTGCTTACTCTACTGCATGCGCCTTGACCAGAGCTAGCTTGCAGGGATTGGTATGCTCTGCCTGCATGAGTCGAAGAAGCAATGAAAGCAATGAAAGGAAGCAACGAAAGCAACGAAAGGAGTCTTGACCGGCTCCCTCATTCCACAGCATTTCACGCCTTTACTGCTGTCTTGCTGCTGCAATTGACTTGCAAAACAACACGTAACGAATAAGTGCAGAGCCAGTGTGTTACTAGAAAGCCACAGCAGGCCACAATAGCCAATCACAAAGCTGAACGGCATGCGTGAAAGTCATGAGTGGACAGCACTTGACAAGTCTACTGTGCAAGGGGTTGTCATATGCAGTGATGCGGGGTACTCTCGTTGACATATTGTACACTTCTGCTGTTAAAATTGCACTGTTTCTCTGCCTTACTGCTGTACTCACGCTGCCAACTTCTGGTGGCGTCCTGCTAAACTGCTGTACTGCTGTGCCCTTATACAGACTGTCATACTGTTTTGATGATTCTGTACTGATGCCATACTGATACTGCTATTTTGCTACTGTTGCTGGTTTACTGACTACCCTCCACTACCCGATGAGCTTGATGCAAGCCTTGCAGCGTCTCCTCCAGCTTGAAAGTGTAGTGAGCTGAAGCACAAGCCCAGTGTGACACATACGATATACTGGCAGACAAGCTGGCAGTAAAAAGGACAGGGCAGGCCTGCAACAGCAGTGTGTACTCCTTTCAGTCTGTGGATGCTGTATGTACGTATGCATGTCAAACATGGGTGTATGTTGCACAGGCTGCTCAAGTTCGCAAAACCTGCTACAGTGCACCACAGGACTCAGGATCATCCTTGTACAGTTCTGACACACATGCGTTCTGTACACTGCATGCAGGGACACATGTGCAACAGGTGAGTAATGCCAATTCTTTATGCATCCTGCAGTTGTCAAACCCATAGCATCAGAATAGAGCGCTTGTTGGCTGGAGTTGGTGCTTTTGTAGTGGTATGCTGCTTTATAGTCATAGCCACTGCTGGCTGTGCTCAGATGTCTTGCACACTCAGCCAAGCTGCATTCCTTTGCTGCGGTGTACTCCATTCTTGACTAAGCTTCTGGCTCTGTGGCACTGCCCAGAGCTGGACAGCAACAGCCCACCCCAGCACAGCTTGAGCTGTGGCCTAGCACACTACACCCCCACGCAGCCCTGCCGCGCCATGCCAATCATTGGAAGGTGGGAAGGGGGGGGAAGGGCATCCAGTCATGGCTTGACTATTGGCCTGGTACGGCACAGGTGTGGAATGAAAGGGATGCACAGGAGGAGGTGCTTGGCATGGTGATCAGGACGGGGCTGTACACCACCATGGGCACCATGCTGCGACAAGTCATGGCCCCTCTCAATGCAGTGGACCACCTCAGGGACCCAGCTGTTGCCGTGAGTCCTCCAATCTGCTGTTGTGGGCTTCTTGGATTGACCATGACTATATTCGCATTGTGCAAGCTCGTTCAGGGTATTACGTCTGTTCCTGTTAATGCCCCTCCCACTTGCCTTTTACGTGCCTTGAATGCCCCTATCATGCTGTCTCGAGGCCTCCCCTGATGCTCAGCACTCGTCGTCATGGCTCCTGCTGTGCAACACCTGCCACAAAGACTGACACATGGTGTGGATTCAGTTCCCTGTGGCACGCTGGTGCAAATGTTTACTTGACACTCCTTACTTGCATTCATGTCTTGAAACTGCATGCAGGATGTGTTGCGCTACTGCTCCTTCACTCTGATGCTGCAGCTGGCCATATTTGTGCTCTACATATCAAGGGCAGGCCAGCATGCCCACGGTGCAGAGAGTGTTGTGCAGCATGTGGTTGATGTCTTCATTGCAGCAGTCTCACCAGCCATCCCGACCATACAGATCTGCACACTGCTGCGGTGTGTGGTGAACTTGAAGCAGCATTCCTTAGCGGTGCTTCACACTGCCAAGGTCAAGACAGCTGCTGCGGTTGACGTGGTAGTGTTTGACAAGACCGGCACACTGACTGGCAATGTGGTAGGTATTGTGTTAGTACTTTTGTGCACACATACAATAGCATGTATGTGGATGCTTCACATCACACAAGATGCTCTGAGAGGTTCTGGCAGAACTAACTGCCCAGCATCTACCTAGGTAATCATGAGCTTGAGAGGGATTTCGATGTCAAACTTGTGAGAAACATTATTGTCATTGTGAGTAACTGGCACAGCAAATCCTGGCAGTCACCAAACTTAATGTCAGCATCGCATCTACATTCCCGCCGCAGCAACTTTTGATGGCTATGTTGTCAGTGGTGACCTTCATGCTGCTGCATTGTATGCAGCCAGATCTGTGTGGCATACTGCCTGTGGTTCGAGGCAAACTGGGGGACCTGCAGCAAGACGCCATGCAGTGGCCCAACAGCCTGAAGCAGTGTGTTGCTGTCTGCAACAGCCTCAACTACGTCAACAAGCAAAAGCTGGTGGGCGACGTCGCAGACTACTCAGCTTTCACTGCCTGTGAGGCTCGCTTTCTGGTGAGGCAGACGCCTGAGCTCCATGTGCTGTGCTGTGCCATTTATGGTGTGCCGTGCCGTGCCGTGCCGTGCCGTGCCGTGCTGTGCTGTGCTGTGCTGTGCTGTGTTGTGCTGTGGTGTACTGAGCTGTGCTGAGCTGTGCTGTTCTGAGCAGTGCTGTGTTGAGCTGTGCTGTGCTGAGCTGTGCTGTGCTGCTGGTTCCTTTTGGGCTGTGTGTCGCATGCATTGCTGTGCTGTAATGTGTTGTGCTGCGCTGTGCCTTGCCATGTTGTGCTGTGATGTGCCATGCTGTGCTGAGCTGTGCTGTGCTGCTGGTTCCTTGTTGAGCTGTGTGTCACATGCTGTGCTGTGTTGTGCTCGCTGCGCTGTGCTGGGCTGGGCTGTGCTGTGCAGTGCTGGCTGTGCTGTGCTGTGCTGTGCTGTGCTGTGCTGTGCTGTGCTGTGCTGTGCTGTTATGTGCTTTGCTTAGTGTCACATGCGTTTTACGCTTTGTGCCTGACACTGGCCAGCAGCAACATGGGGCAGGCAGGCTATGCTGAGCTGTGCCAGTTGTGCTGCATCCACTCAGGCCCCCCCCCATCTTGGCCCCCCCCCCCCCCCCCCCCCTCCCAAACGCCCGCCCCATGGCTTCTATTGGTCAGAGACCTTCCCTTCCACCCACCTTGGGCTTGAA